>CM033472.1:35185175-35280175 GCA_019447015.1 Hymenochirus boettgeri | reverse complement strand
TGCCCTTTAAAGGTTGTTCACTCCATGTATTGAACAGTTAAAATAATTATAGATTTCTATTGTGCCTCCCCAGAATTCTGCTGGTAAGGTGTTTACACAAGGTGCATTTGAATAAAACTATATAGAATGAAATAAATAGGTTATATATTTGCATTTTAAAACTGGGTCTGTACAGGAAACTTTTAACATGTTTTTTTTAAATTTCTTTTTAACTCGTTTTTATTTATAGACTGGCATATACATTTGTAACCATCATAAAGCAGTTAAGATAGTATGTATTTTATGCATAAAGTCTGTTACATTTATTTTGTATACCTGTGTTTTTTTGGTTGGGGAGGGCAAGGGAGAGGGAGGGAGCAACAACTGGGATTGGGTTGGGAGGGAGAAAGGAATTAGTTAGAAAGGTTTAGCAATGGGGAACACCATACCTTATTAATAGTGGTTGTTTCACATTGGTTATACATATTACAGTATAAAAGATGGGTTACACATTCACATTAATATAGGTCACATTTTAGGTCTTTCTAGCATAAAACAGTGACTCACTCAAAAATGCAATCTGATATCTATCCCAGCTATCTATTTCAGGAGTTCCTAATATGCATAGATTAGGGTCCAGGGGCACCTGCCTGCCAAGTAGATCTGTGAGGGAATGTTATATTGTTATATATACCCATGGACACTCCCATATCGGATGCCAAAAATTATATATGTTATATGTCTTAAGATAATAGGTGTGGGATAATTGTATGGTCATATTTTTTACTGCTGGTGATACTTGGGTGTGAGATTGAGCCATATCCTCCCATTCCTCTGGTGTAATGGATGGTATCCATTTTTGTCATTTGGAGAGAAGTGTGGTATATAAGGGGCCACATAGAATGCTTTGCAGTTATTTGTATGTTCTGGATATAAAACCCTTGGTTTGGCTTGAACTAATCTGTGTCATTAATGCATTAGAGGTAGTGGGAACAGTTGTATCCTGGAATTCTGATCTGATATACAGTGCCTCAGTTACAGGTATCGAAAATAATAGCGATTTGGGGGGTTATATATGATTTGGAGAGATTTAATTGGCTTGCTAGGTAGTAGAGATGGAGGTTAGGAAGTGCTTTAGGGCATATATAAAGGAGCTAAGTATAGAGTTCAATTCTTTAGGTATGTGAATCATTGAGCGTTGAAAAACATATAGCATTTTAAGTAGGAGTATGATCTTTATGAGATTTATCCGGCCGATTACATTGAGAGGGAGTTTTTTTTTTCTAAATATTTGTATTTTGTTTAGCTAGTGTTAGAAGGGGGGGGGGGAGATACATTGTGGTCAGAAAATCTAGAGGGGGAGAGTGTTCTTTGGATGCCTAGATATTTATATTGTCGTACTATTAGGACTAATGAATATATTGGGAGTGTCTGAAATGGGTCTATAGGGAGGATTGCTAATTTTGACCATTTAATGTTTAATCCAGAAATGGGGCCAAATTGGGTGATTGTTTGGTGGACTTGTTTTAGTGACAATTCAGGATCATCTAGGTATAGGATAATATCATCTGCATATAGATATACAGGGAGATTCAATAAAAGTTCTTATTGTTTAAAATGGTGCTAATTTTGCCCCAACCAATCAGATTTTATTTAACATTTGAAAATATAACATCTGATTGGTTGAGGCAAAATTACCACCATTTTAAACAATAAGAACTTTTATTGAATCTCCCTGTAAGTAGGCTAGTGCAGGAGTGCAGTGTAAGTACCTGTATGTTTGGGAGTTTGATTGCAAACTTTTCAATTGCTAGGGCAAATAAGTAAGGGGAGAGATGGCAGCCCTGTCTGGTGCCTCTCTAATGTGAAGGGTTTGGAGATGGAGTTGTCTGTACCAGTAGGCAGACAGTTCTAGGAGCAGTTATGCTAAGAATAGATTACCACGACTCTGACAGAAAAGTATCTAAGCTAAAGAAAGGCATTAGGCTGTGCAGACTGATATTTTGGCCCGGGTCAACCGCCACAACAGAAATTTCCGTAAGTTGCCCCAAAATATTGGCAGTAATTTTTGGAGAAAAGTTTGATCAGGCAGGCCTGTAAATTTTAGACTGCAAGATTGGTCACTTTGAAATATCAGTTGTGAATTCGACCAGCAACATTTGACTAACCTGTCTTTCAGGTCGAATTATTGGCCCATTGGCTCTTGTGTACCCAGCCTAAGTCCACATGTAAATTAAATTTAAGGGCAAGTCACACTAGCGAGATTTGGTTGCCTTTGCGCATTCGTTTGTGTGAATGCAAAAATTCCTGTGATTTCCTATGCGCGTGCCTTTGCACATGAACGTCTATTTCGGTAACGCATGCGATCACTAATTTTTTGCGCAATTGCATGTGTTACCATGAAGAAATATGGTCAAATCTCCCAAACATGCAAAATCATACGTGCAATCGCGCACACGCATTCGGTGCATTGCAGCCTAAAGAAGATCAATATCTTCAGTACATTTTAACTGGATCCCAAGAACCACATATTTAGATGATGTACCACTTTTGTCTTGCATTTGTGTATTTGTATTTAACCATACATTTTTCTAATGATTTGATACATGCATTGTTTATTTATTCCTATGTTTTAATTTTAGTGGATAATGGATGTGATACTCTGTAATGGATTAGGGATCTACTGTGGAATGAAGACATTAAAGTGGCTTTCCATGAAACCGTACAAGTGGCAGGGACTGTGGAACATTCCTACTTACAGGTATGTTTTTTGTTTGCGTGCTAGTTTGGTACATAAACTGAAATCCTTATTTCTTTTACACAAAAAAGTATATGACCGTGAACTGTAACATTACGTTTTTTATATCTGTAAAACCGACATGTGATGTAAAAAATATAAAATGCAAAATGAATGGGATTTCTGATCGAATGTAGGTCACAAAAAGAATGGGAAAGGCGATTCTGGCAGGATCGGTCTAATGTCGCTAGGTCAGGTAAAAAAAGTAAAATCGTCCTAATGTTTGGCCACCTTTACAGTAGTGTGGAAAGAGGGTTTTAACCTTTCCTCCTCTCTCCTCCTGCATTATCAGCTGTAAACATAATTGTGCAGAGACAGGGAGGAAAGGCTTTGTTTACTGCAGGCATCACTGGGGTCAAGTGGGTTTATCTGCTAGCATGATGATGCACATTGAGTGACAGCATTCCCAGCACAGGCATGGGGAACCTTTTTTTTTTTTTTTTTTTACAGTTTGAGTGCCTCACTTTGAGATTGGGGGGAGAGGCAATTAAGTAAAGAGTGACAGAACACACCATCCAATAATTCAGCCCAGCCAACCATCATTATTGGATGCTTTCCAGGACTCGGTGTGGCTGACCGTTCGTCCAAAGAATGGACGATCTGACGTGTCCAAAAAGCACGGCCCTCTGTGGAATGCTTGGTCATGACGAATTGTCGGCCACTGCTACTTTTGCGGAACGGAAGTGCAGAACGTTTGGCCAGGATGAGGGATTCTCATGATGTGTACCAGGCTTAAGGGGATTGTATAGAAAAGAAGCACTGATATCTGTGAGAATTTCGCTTTGGAATAATCTGTTGTACAGAAAACCGTTCCACCCTTTTAGAATGTGTTAAGTCATCTTTCCTGTGTGTTGGGATACTTTATTGCCTTACTAATATAACCTTATACTGGGATACTTGTACATCATACATACTTATTACGATTTCCTGCTAATCCCTTTTATTTGAAATGTTGGGAGGTTATTTGCCCTTCATAAGTTATTTGTGTAACAGGCTAAAAATAACCAAAAAAACACTACCTGAAAAACTTAATTAATAATTATAATTTTAATGGATCCTAGTGTTTGTATTCTTTTCTTACATTTTACTTGTTTGGATGTTATAAATAAATAAAACTTGTCTCCTGTGTTGGTAATCATACACAGACCACTTGTTCAACAGTGGAGCCACATATGTAGATCTCATGGGCCCTTAAGATTGGGTACACACAGTGCTGATAAGACAATCATGTATAGGAACCTGGAGCAGACGTTCCGGGGAACCTATGTCTGTGTCAGGTGTGAGTGGGTTGCCCGTTTGGAAGCTGAGGTGGAGAGTCTAAGGGGGCAGCTTGCAGCATTGCGGGGATTGGCAGAACTGGGGGGTCAGCAGGCACTGGCTGGGGCCAGTATAGAGGTGGGTGGAAGAGGGACAAGAAAGGATGAGGAAGGAGGTAGTTTTGTTAGGGTTACTAGGGGAAGTGGGGGACGGAAGAGTAGGGGGGCTTCTTCCCAGATTGTCCATCCCAACAGATTTGCCGCCTTAGGTAATGAAGTGGAGGAGGACACCTCGGAATTAGCGTGTATGGAGGGGGCTAGTCCCTTGAGCACCCAGGGGACTGCCATACTCTGATACAAGGGAGGAGGAACGAAGGGTCAGGAATGCAAGGCAGGTGGTGTGGTAGTGGTGGGGACTCCATTATAAGGAAGGTAGATAGGGTAATCTGCCGCCAAGACCTCCCTGCCGAACTGTGTGTTGCCTGCCTGGTGTAGGGTTCGGCCTGTGGTGGATCGTGTAGACAGTTATTGGGTGGGGCCGGGTGTGACCCGGCGGTCTTGGTTCACATTGGTGCCAATGACAAAGTTAGAGGTGGAGGTGAGGTCCTTAAACATGATTTCCGAGAACTAGGGGCCAAGATAAAAGCAAGAGACTCCAGGGTAGTGTTTTCAGAATACTACCGCAGCCACGTGCTAAGCCAGGGAGACAGGGAGTTAGGAGCATTAATGCGTGGCTAAGAGAGTGGTGTAAGGAAGAAGGGTTTGGGTTTATTGAGAACTGGGAGACTTTGCTGTCGGCTACAGGCTCTTTAGTAGGGATGGGTTGCACCTCACTGATGGTGGTGCAGCTGTTTTAGGGGAAAGATGGCTAGAGGGTGGAGGAGATTTTAAACTAGGTGGGGGGGGAGGGTATTAGCAGTCTCACTGGGATAGATTGTCCAGGAGGAAAGCAGGGTGTAGATAGGCCAGTGGTGGGTGGAAAGGGGGGTGGGGCTAGCATAGGGGATAGGGAGGAATGTGTATCAAGTGTCGAATAAATTAAAGGATCATAATCTAAAATGTATGTTTGCAATGCGAGAAGCCTGGCTGACAAAATGGGTGAATTGGAAATGATGGCATTGAATGAAAAGTATGATGTAATAGGTATAGTAGAAACGTGGTTGAACAGTTCTCACGACTGGGCGTAAATATAAAGGATATGCCTTGTTTAGGCGGACAGAAAAAAAAGGAAAGGGGGAGGAGTAGTGTGTATATGTTAAAAAAGAATTGAAGCCCAATTAAAAGAAGAGATAACTGGTGATATGGATGATAAAGTGGAGGCAATATGGGTGGAATTAGGCAACAGGAAAGGGGGTTAATGCATTGTTGGTGTCTGCTATAAGCCGCAAATGCTAGCGAGAGGAGGAGGTGAGTCAACTTCATAAGCAGTTGGCAAGGGCTGCAAGTTTGGGGAGTGTGCTCATTATGGGGGACTTCAATTACCCTGACATTGATTGGTGTGTGGAACTGCCACACAGAAAAAGGCGATGAGTTCCTGAATTTGCTGCAGATAATTTTCTCTCACAGGTTGGTTGAGGTTCCTACTGAAAAGGAGCTCTGTTGGATCTGGTAATATCCAACATTGTGGAGCGCATTATAGATATAAAGGTAACTGGAGGCTTAGGGAATAGTGACCATGAAATAGTGGATTTGGACTTTGTTATCGAAAGGAAAAGTGTGCTGGGTTAACAAGACATTTAATTTCAGGAAAGCAAATTTTCCAGGTTAAAAGAGCTCTTCGGAATGTCAACGTGATAATGTATTATCAGGTAAAGGTACTGAACAGAAGTGGACTGTGTTCAAGGGGATTTTAAGCCAGTTCACATCTAAATTTATACCCTTGGAAATAATGTAAAAAAAAAAAATCCGCGCCCATGTGGCTGAATTCTGATGTAAAGAGGCAAATGGTAAGGAAGAAAAAAGGCATTTAAAACCTTTAAGGCCGAGGGAACGGAAAAGGGCCTTTAGGAGTATAAAAACTGTAACAAGGAGTGTAAGAAAGCAATCAAACTAGCTAAAAATAATATGAAGTTAGGATAGCTGAAGAAAGCATCACTAAGCCTAAACATTTTTTTGTATATTAATAGTAAGAAGATGGGACTGAGAATGTGGCACCATTAATTAATGGGGATAAGTTAGTTACGGAGGATGGCGATAAAGCAAATGTCTTGAATAATTTTTTTTCCTCTGTATACACTATAGAAGATCCAAGTACAGATATCATAGAGTATAGTAGCAAAAAAGGTATACAAGTTCAAGTCACTTTGGTTAACGAGGATATGGTACAGAAAGAACTAAATAAGGTTAATTTAGTAAATCTCTGGACCGGATAAAATACATCCTAGGGTACTTAGGGAGCTAAGTTCAGTTTTATCTAGGCCATTGTTTTAATTTTTGCTGATTCCCTCATGTCCGTGGTGTGCCTCTGGATTGGAAAAAGGCTGATGTTTTCCAATATTCAAAATGGGTAGTCGTTCACAGCCGGGTAATTACAGGCCTGTAAGTTTAACTTCAGTGGTGGGGAAGATCCTGGAAAGTTTAATAAGGGATCATGTTCAAGAGTATGTTTTAAGGACTGACATTATAAGTAGTAACCAGCATGGATTTAGGAGGATAGATCTTGTCAAACTAACTTGCTTGGCTTTTATGAGGAAGTAGTAGAATTTAGACTCTGGTATAGCAGTAGATGTAGTTTACTTGGATTTTGCAAAGGCTTTTGATACAGTCCCCCATAGGCGACTAATGAATAAGCTAAGGTCTGTTGGTCTGGGGAGTCACATTTGTAATGGATAGAAAATTGGTAAAGAATAGGATGCAGAGAGTAGTTGTTAATGGGGCTTCATCATTATGGACTAAGTGCTAAGTGGGGTGCCACAGGGTTCTGTGTTGGGGCCGCTTCTATTTAATCTATTTATTAATGATTTGGAAGTGGGTATTGTCAGCAAGGTTTGTGTTTGCTGACGACACAAAACTTTGTCGACCATTAAAAACTCAGAGGATGTGCAATCGTTGCAAGGGGATCTAGATAGATTATCACATTGGGCTGCTAAGTGGCAGATGAAATTCAATGTTGATAAATGTAAGGTGATGCATTTTGGACTTAAAAATACTTGTGCCTCTTATACTATAAATGGCTCTGTGTTAAGTGAATCCCTGTTGGAAAGGGATCTTGGAGTTTTGGTGGATAACAAACTTAAAGGTAGCAAGCAGTGCCAGGCGGCAACAGCCAGAGCCAGCATGGTATTGTCTTGTATAAAGCGAGGTATGGATTCAAGGGAGGAAAATGTAATTCTCCCTCTTTACAAAGCATTGGTAAGGCCTCATTTGGAATATGCAGTGCAATTTTGGAATCCTGTGTACAAAAAGGACATCTTTGAAATGGAAAGGGTTCAGAGAAGGGCAACTAAATTAATAAGGGGATTGGGGGAGCTTGAATATGAAGAGAGACTGGAAAAGTTACAATTATGTACGCTGGAGAAAAGGCGCTTGCGTGGGGATATGATTACTGTGTATAAATACATTAACGGGCCATACAATAAACTATCTGGGGCATTGTTCACCAAGAGAACATGTCAAAGGACACGAGGACATCCCTTAAGACTTGAAGAAAAAAGGTTTAGGCTTCAAGCTCGGAAAGGGTTTTTCACTGTGAGAACGGTAAGGCTGTGGAACTGTCTTCCAGTGGACGTTGTAATGGCAGGTTCATTGGTCAGTTTCAAAAAAAAGCTGGATGAGTTTCTGCAAACAAGGAATGTTGCAAGTTACTGGTATTGATACATAAAGTAGAGTTGATCCAGGGAAATTTCCGATTGCCACTTGGAGTCAGGAAGGAATTTTTTCCCCCTTCATAAATTTGGTGGGGGTTTTTTGCCTTCCTCTGGATCAACAGTTAGGCAGGAAATGAGGATATTGCCAGATGGGTTGGACTGGATGGACGTATGTCTTTATTCAACCTCCAATACTATACTATACTAATCATATCATGTTCTCAGACTTTAGACTATTATGAACTGCATGTGTTGCACGCAAATAGCAGTAGTTTGTTGGCCATGGGATTGGTCAGTTCTGAGATGCTGACGGTTCCCTATAATGTAGTATAAGGTGATGACGGTGAGCTCTAGCTATGGCCAGCTGAACAATCTTCTCTATACTCTACTGAGTGATCGGTCGAGGCTATGTGTAGCCACATATGTAGCAGATCACAGACAGAATCCAATAGCATACCAAGCATACCAATGTGTACCCAGCATTATTGGCTAAGATTCATTTACATAACCCATTGCAATACAATGTAGAGAGAGGATATGAGTGGAAAATGTTTCTCAGTGAGGTCAATATGAAGCTAGAGTTGAATCGATCGTCAAGTGGCAAGGATGAATTAACAGCTGTTCCATTAGCCTTCAATTTAGTGAGGATGGTGACGGCACATAAATGAAATTGAGGGTCTTTAAAAGACCTTCCACAAAAATGAACAGCAGTCTCCTATAGCAGGGGTGTCAAACCCAATCTCTTAAGGGGCCAAAATCAAAAAGAAAGGTTAAGCGGTGGGCCAAATTTTTTTTATTAAGATAGTTACTGTAGAAGGAGCAGGGTTGGGATTCTGTCATGCTTGTGCCTAGTGCGGGGTCTCAGAAGGAAAAGGGTATGGATTGCACTTTTGGGCTGGGACCACTGCCTATGGCACAATCATGTGCTAATGTGGAATGCCAACCTTTCACATTAAGATTGGCATTCCACATTATCACACCTCCCTCCCCTCCCCAGCACCAGGCTAGATACTCAATCATCTGTTAAAGAGGTGACTGCATCCAAGCCTTATTTTGCTGCTATCCATTTTTGCAAGACCCATTTGTGCAGTCCCAAGCAGCAGTGTAACTAAAGATCTGCCTGCTAGATGCCGTTTTTACAGCTTATCGCCCATATCTGCAATCAGCTGATTGTGCCGGTATTTAGCAGGCAGATATATAGTTATGCTGATGCTAGGGACTGCACAAATAGATGTATAGTAAGCCTTAAATGCTGTACAGTCCCTGGGGGCCGCATTTGGCCTGCGGGCCTTGAGTTTGACACGTGTGTCCTATAGGGTTAGGCACACCACCCTCTAGTAACTTGTCTATTCGAAACTGCTTTCTATCCGTATGCAAGGTGTAAACTTATTATACAGATGTTTATGGGATGCATCCATTTAACACTGTATAACAAAGAACAATTGTCCAGGATTGACAAAATATTAATTTGTTCTATTCAATTTTCACAGGGGTAAAATGAAGAGAATAGCATTTCAGTTTACACCCTATAGTTGGGTTAAGTTTGAATGGAAACCTGCATCAAGCCTGCAGAGGTGGCTGGCAGTCTGTGGTATCATATTTGTTGTAAGTATATCATCAGTATCCAGTAATAAGAGACTTGGAAACAAACTTGTTCCCCGTTTATATCATTCTCAGTATCCAGTAATAAGAGACTTGGAAACTTGTTCCCCGTTTATTCTGATAAATGTACCTGAAGGACATAGGGGTCCTATTCTGATCTTATGTTATTGCAACATTCACCCTATTTTTCGACAGTCTAGCAATCAATAAACCTATAAGTAGTCAGCCGTTATGGGGAAAAATAGACGACTACCAATATTACAATGTGGCCAATCATACTGTCTGTTAAGGATAAAAACTTAACTGAGATCTTTGTCCGGGCAACAATATCCGTCGATATTTTTGGCACAAATATCAGTCCGTGTGTCTTGGGCCTTAGATTCATTCAAGAACAGATTTGTTTTTCTCCTTTATGATACTTTTTACAGTAGTGCAGGGGAAAATGCCCATGTTGTTAAAGAGGAACTGTGGTCCAAAAATGACTTTAGGTAAATTGATAGGATTTGCTCTCCTGAGAGTTTTTGCAATTTATTTCCATTGTTTATTTTGCATAGTTTTAAAGATTTTTACATTTTTGTGTGTGATATGGCAGCAGCATTACCAGGTCCCCTGCACTTCCTGCTCTGAAACCATGTCAGTCAATCTGCCCTGTGTCTCCTCCTCCCCTTTGCAGCCCCCCTGGTCCCTCCCAGTCATGGACCCCATGGTCCCTCCCACTCATGGACCCCATGGTCCCTCCAGTTGCAGGCCCCCCTTGGCCCATTCCCTTACAGATCCATGTGGCCCCGCCCACTCACAGGTGCCATGGCCCCACCCACTCATGGGTGCCTAAGCCCCACCCACTCGCGGGTGCCTAAGCCCCCCCTCACAAGTTCTGTGGGCCACTGTGACAACCCCCCTACCCCCTCTGCCTGAAACGGCTGTTTTCACACTGTGAGAGAGAAGGGCTGTAGATTCCCTTACCTTCTCTGCAGCTGCAAGTCCTTCACACAGCAGAGAGGAGGAGGGACTTCCTGTCTGAGGCTGTGCTCGTCACTGTGCAGGAGAAGCCTCAGGAATGTCACATGTTGGCCTCCCACCCATTAACTTTCTGGTCAGTCATTTCTGTGTATCTTGGGCTGTGCAGCACATAGAGAGGTGGTTGATGGCTCGTTTTAAAGGTAGGAAACTGGCCTTTGATTTAAACTAAACATGTTTGGAGACCACAGTTCCCCTTTAATTGCACCGTGTATTAACTATTTACACTAGCATTATTAAGTACAAGGGCTTTATGTGGTGTAGGTAGTCCCCAGCAATGTTTTAACGCAAAATATTCTTTTAAGATATTATTATAATTACACCTCTGCAGAGGGAAACATTTGAAATGTTTGTTTGCCCACTCTACTGTCAAGTCAATGTTTATTGCAGACAAAACCCATTTTTAAAGTCCTGTCAGCACAAATTGTCTCTAGGTTAGTGTCATGCCTCACTACTACCGTTTCTTTTAATAGTGCGCCCGCACAGAACTCAGCAGGCTGGCACACTTAGGCAAAAATGGTGCATTTAAGAATCTGGCAACGTGGCGCTGAAAAAACACAATTCAGATGATATATATTTTCACACACAACCAATAAAAATGTAAAAGGGAATGTTTATCTCCACGCACTTCTCTACTGGTCTCACACCTACTGTATACCTGCCTACCTTGCAAAATCAAATCAAGCCAATATAAAACAGGTGTGTTATAGCCAAATTTACCTGATCAGGGAATGAATACCAATCTGTTCTGGTACATAATTCTATAGAAAGTATAGTCTACATTGGATGCAGCCAACATAGAAAATTCTTGCCCTGATGCTTTCAGAATTTAACAAAGAAAAACCATTCACATTTTCTGGTAGTGGAGAGTATATGAGTCTTATACTAGGCGTAGAGCTATTGGGTTACTATATAAATACATTGTGATGTTTAGAACTGAAGCATCTTTGTTTCATCTGCCGTTTTCTGGCTCTTGGTGCAAGTGCAGTTTTATGCTTTACCTAGTGTAGGGGGAATTTGGTATGGAAAAACTTGATCTAATTTTAAAGGAAAACTAATCTTAAACAAAATATACTATTTAGATGTGATGGGTTGTGTGTGTCCAGGATTATTATCTCTTGCAATCCTGATCAGCATATATCCTGTTTGGTGCCCTCAAAAAGTTGTAAAAAGGCCAGGTCAGCCGAGTCATATGACCAGATTGTTATGCCAACTAAACTCCACAGCAAATGGCCTGTAGCTGGTTCTCCTTTAAGGCAAAGAAACATGTGACCTTAAAATCCAGGTTTGTGGTTATTAATAATTTATTAATTTTATATATTTCTTTCCTTCCTATCCCACAGTTTCTGTTGGCAGAGCTCAACACATTTTACCTCAAATTTGTCCTTTGGATGCCACCCGAACACTATTTAGTCCTACTGAGACTTGTGTTTTTTGTTAATGTGGGTGGTGTAGGCATGAGAGAGATCTACGACTTTATGGATGACTTGTAAGTTTGGTTTAGTTCTTTTCCCTTTATTAAGAAATTGTTTGTCTTTGATAAAAATATTTTATATACTAAAATATATCCAGAGAGCAGTTAAGGGTTTCACATTCGTACTTGATGAAAAGGTATTCAGGTTAGATGGACACTGGTCTGTTTTCAACCTTGACTATGAAAATAAATTTGCAGTGCCCCCTTGTGGATGATTAAGGGAAAAACATGTGCAAAAGTAACCAGAGGAGTGTTTTGATTCTCTATCATTGTTTAGGCAGCAAATACGGCAAATCTTGTATGAAGCACGCTCCAGTGTTTACCAGACTGTGGCATACTGGTATGCTGCCAAACAGATGCACACTTCACATGCAAAGCCAAGCCACTTAAAAACAATGATGCATCAAAACAGAAACTTGTGTTTCCAAATGTCCCACAGTCTAAAACATGTAACCACTCCCCTATAGGATTTAAATCAACACTAAAATGTCTCAAATCTAGTGCACCCTAATCGATCAAAACATTACATTTTTGGCCCTTCATAATGTGTTTTGAAAACTACAATTTCCATCATTTCTTTGTTGTTGCAACCAATGAATGCCGGGAGTTGTAGTTTTCTAACATCTGAAGGGCCATAGGTATATAAGTGTGTAAACAGAATTGTGTTGCCAGTAGCTTTGTTTCCTTCACTGTGTGTCATGGCTGTATAACCACCACTAATATAAAGTCTTGTTTGTTTTAGGAAATTCTCTAAAAAGCTGGGCCAGCAGGCGTGGATGGTGGCTGCCATAGCAGTGACAGAGTTCCTCATAGTTGTAAAATATGACCCGTTAACCATAACATTGCCTTTGCCATTTTATGTCACGCAATGTTGGATACTTGGTATTGTTCTTGTGCTTACATGGACAGGGTGGCGCTTCTTCATTAGGTAAGAAGTTTCCATTTCCTAAAGATGAGCTGTGGCCAAAACTAAAAGATGCTTTGCTATTTTCTCTGTGGTTCTCCTGTTAGAAGTTAGGCTGGGTACACACAGACAATTTTTCATCCAGACAGACGGTTCACCGTGTCCAAAAATTTCCCTTGTCTCGGTTCGCCCCGGAAGTTGGCTGCAAGAAATGTGGCAGTCACGAATGTTCTCCCTATACTGTGTGTAACCTGATTATATCTGAACTATAGTGCATTTTAAGTTTTCAAAAACTGTTAAAGGGCATGTCCACCCCCAAACTAAATTTTAACCAACTACTGGCCCACTGTGTATTTTCAAGAAACTGAAGAGTGGTTGCTGTCTTTTTGTATGACAGGTTTCCACCTCCTCCTTGTCCTTTGAGAGGAGAGTGGCATGTGCAGGGGCATCTTTCGCATTAATTGTTAATGCGAAAGTGGGGTTTGGGGGGTGGAGATCATTTATAGCTAAAGTTATTTTTTGCCTGGACATGCCCTTTAATGCAATTTACTGGAGTGGTCATATACAGTTTATTGGTGTTCTTAGAGGGGATGCTTTCAGATTATGGAGTACTGTATAAACATTTCAGTTTAGTTCTCCTTTAATTATAGATTTCTCTTTTTCTTGTATTCTCATTGAACAGTGATTGTTCCGTATCCTTACATTCCATAACTTAAAAATTGTTCGCATGGACAGTACAATAACAAAATTAAAACCACAGTGTTTTTAGAAGTCTTAAAGGGTATGTCCACCCCCAAATTTTTTTTAATATGTGGCAGAAAATGGGCACAAACCTCAACCTCGTGAGGTTTATATGTCTGAAATCTCTCCCCATATGTACTTACCAGCCCTTGTTCCCTCACTGCTTTCTGCCTGTCTTCCATACAAGGAAGACTAGCAGAAGGGGCTCAACCACCATCCACACCTGTGATTGGCTAAGGGGCAATGTCTGGAGTGGAAGCCGGTCGAGCCCCTTCTGCTTGCTTCTGTGCACGGAAGACAAGCAGAAGGCAGCAAGGGAACAAAATACACAAAAGTTTTTATCGTTAAAAATGGTGCTAATTTTACCCCAACCAATCAGACCTTATTTAACATTTGAAAGCTAACATTTGATTGGTTGGGGCAAAATTAGCACCATTTTTAAAAATAAGAACTTTTTTTGAATCTCCCTAATAATCCTTGCGAGGTTGAGGTATTCCCCCATTTCCTGCCACCTATTAAAACATTTTTTGGATAAGTGGACATACCCTTTAAAGGGGACGTTCAGTGAAAATACATATACTTTTCAGAAAAAAGAGCAGTGTTTTTTCATCTCAATGACCTTAATCTGCCAATTCAGCATTGTGTCTATGTAGTCTGTGAATAAATAAATGCAACCGAAATACTGGCTTCCTGTTTGCAGGACCCCTAATAGGGACCTTTATGGTCTTGCCCTTGACCCAGCGCCTGGGTTGATTCAGTTGCTCAGTAGAGATCTGAGCATCTTTGATGCATCCAACAGCCAATCAGTAGAACCTGAAATGACAACTCACTAATGTCAACAGCAGGGAACAGCAAGGGCAATGAAATCAACTGATTTTTCAAAATGGGAGAGAATATGTAGAATAACTAAGAAGGCATTACAGAAACTAACAGTTTTCAAATATTGATAATTTCCACTGAACTGTCCCTTTAACTGAAATGAAAACAGAGTATTTATATGAATTCGCCACTGTGAAGAGTCGAACTCTAATATATTTACCTCACCTCATTCACAGAGACATCACACTGCGTTACAAAGAAATCCAAAGACAGAAAAAGGAATTCAGAAACGAAGAGACCAAATCACAGCATAATGGGCAGACGAATTCTGAAACGGACACATGCAAACAAAAAAACTTTTGAGCCCGTGTCAGGAAGGTTTTCCAAATAGCTCAATGTTCTTGAACAGGAATTGTACTTTTTATATTTGATGCTTTGGAATATTTTGCTATTTAATAACAAAACAGCTAAACCTCATTTTGTTTTTTGTTTTGCGGAAGAGCTCGGTCCTGCTGTTAGCACAAGGTGACAATGTGCATTTTTTTGCACATTTTTTTTTAGTAACAAAGAAGAGTTGTTGTTTTTTTTTCTTGTAGCAAATGTTCTGAATATTTAACCAGTGGAGTTATGTATATTTGTGAGATTTCAGGAAATATGTCCGGTTTATTTAAAGTTTTTATAAAAACTGTTTTAGCAAATGTTTTACTATATTTTGTTTGAGTTCCGAAACCCAAGTGTGTAAAATCCAGTCCACTAACAGGCCCAGCAGCCTGGACTCTTTGTAATCATTAAAGAAAAACTAAGGACTTGACATTTGGTCATATTCAGATTGTTTTTCAATTTTGAATATTATAGGGGAATTGCCCCCCCCCCCCCCATTAGCAGTACCCAAGGACCAGAACTGCTCACTCCTGGGTACTTTCCCAATCACCTGTTACTAACCTAAAGGACTTACCGGTTTAGGGCCTTACTCTGGGTGCTGCAAGAGTAAGTCTAATTCTCCTTAAAAATTCAAATATTCTTCCACATAAAGTATTGGTGCAATGTCAAACAACATAGTATAAATCAGGTCTTTGTTATGAAAGTTAATAACTAAAGTTACAGTATATTCTATTAATGGAGGTAGTAAAACATAGAAAATGATCCAACTAAACAATGGGTTAAAATGGCAGAAAATTGGTTTGACCTTTGTTTACTTCATAGGTGCCCAACGCATGGCATGTGGGCCCTAGGGAGAAATTTTAAGGGCTAACGTGACTGTATTGAAAAGGGGGGTTTAGAAAATGCGTAGAACAGCATGGTTGATGATGGAAGTTCCATTAGTGTGGCCATGGCAGGTATGTTGGGCTTACTTTATTTTATCCACATTAAGTTGCCCAGTAATCAGTTTTCAACCGTTCACACACCAGACCTGTGCATTTAAACTCCAGTTTGGCCTTTCAGGTTTGTGGCTGAATTGGATCCCAGCACTGCTCTTGACTGTTAAGACACAGACTGGATTTTATTAACTTGGTTTTAGATAAACCGCTAATTGTGGTGAATGGTAAGTTAGCTATAAAATCAGAAGCTGCTTATGTGTATGTAGATTCTAATGCAGTTTTCAATTTAAATTTCAAAAAATAAAAAAAAAATAGCTGTGTGCCAGCATACTATCTGTATAACACCGTATTATATAGTATATAGGATAATGGGACAAAGTATATGGAACAGGGCACACAGAAATTCACAAGGGAGGGTTAATGGGTTTTTACTTTTTCTTTTCAGTTTTAAAACAGACATTTATCTTGCATTCTATTCGTAAGATTTTTTTTCTTTGGAAATGTCCTGATGTGAATTGCAATCCAACGCTTCTATATTTCTAAATTAGCTGTAAGATTGGGTTAACAGTTAACCACAGAAATTGAGATGACTGCATTTTTGGGGCAACATTTATGTATACGAGCCATCATGGCAGGAAATCACCATGACGGGTGAAAATGAATTCATGATGGCCACTGAGACATTGCTAAATTAAAATAAAAAGGACTGGGACATTGTCTTTAAGGGCAAGGTTCCACAATGGAGCTTCTGATTTGGAGTGTTCCCACTATGTGCGTTCTGTTATTGGTACACATGCACAAACGACTTTTTGTGCATATAGCATGCTTTCCAATAACAAGGATAGGTACAGGATTGCATGCGCTGTCAAGCGTGATAGTTGGACCCAACCCTAGCAGAAAAGGCGAATTAGAATTTCTGAAAATGTACGTGTAGCCTAAAGTAATGCAGTTTGTTTTCTGCTAAGTATTAATGCTTCTCTGTCCTATTCTGGGTCTAATTAAGTTGCCTTTCAAGTAGACTGTAGTCAAATGCAACTGCTTTATCTTCTTACACCCACAGCATGTCAGTGATTAGGCTTGAAATGCCTACACTGCAGCTAAAGCTTTTAGTGCCTTGTGGAAGCAAATTATCAGTTAACTGATAAGAGGAGTTTAAGGCTCTTGTGCTACTTATAAATACCCTCTAGGGGTGATGTCATGTAAAGATCAGGTTAATCAACTATATTGTATTTCTGTAATGTAAAGAGTCTTGCAGGATCACGTTATTTGTGGAAAGCCACAAGGTGACAATTTATATGAAAAACAAAAACACTGAAGATGCATCCATTTTGTATTGTGTAGAATTGTTTTTCTAGCAATATTGAAAACAAAAACTTTTTAAAAGCTGATCATCTTTTTATTCTCTATAAATTTATTCTGTGTGAAAATGTCAGCTATTGCCAGTAAAAGGGCGTATGTGTCTGGGGTGTGCAACAAAGCTTTAAGGTGGGTACACACACTAACGATCTGACAGTATCGGCCCTTTATCTTTAGTGTGTGTAGCAAATTTCCGTTCGATCGCAACGCTGACAAACGTTCACCATTGGCCTCTCGATCGTTTCGATGCCCGAAAATTTCCCTTCTCCTTAGTCGGCTCACTATACTTAAAGTATAGTGACTTGGCTGTGGCTGAGGGGAAAGTGTAGTCCAGAGCATTCTCCCTGCACTTTACATAGGAAGAGCTCTCTGAACTTTGTGTAGGGGAATCTGTGTGTGCCCAGCTTTAGATATAACAATCTAGTCACCTGACTTGTGATGTGATTGGTTAATCTATTTTTTAAGATTTGAAAACTCTCAGGCCACATTAACAGTAATTGGCATGGGGCTGCATTTGACCACTATTCTTTTAGCAGCTTCAATAAAGACCACAGAGTACCGTATATACTCGAGTATAAGTCGAATTTTTCAGGCTTTAAAGTTAGCCTGAAAACCTAACCTCGACAGGTCAAGTCCTAATTTACATCCAAATTCTGCAATTGCGGATAGTAACCAGTAGGTGGCGCTGTGTTAACCTGCATAGAAAGTTACAGGAGCTGATCTGCCTTTACACTTCCTGCTTCCTGTAGTCTGGCTGCTGGACTCACTCAGCACTGTCACTGCTCATCTGGATGCTGTAAATCTGATGGGTCTCCTCAGTTTGGGGCAAAAAACAGCTGCTAGTTTAGTGCAAATGACAGCTTGAAACTACAACTCTCAGGTGACATTTTTAACTATTGGGGTCAGAGAGTCCTTTACTATATGGGGGACAGAGGGCCCTTTACTAAATGGGGTCAGAGGGCTCTTAACTATATGGGGGTCAGGAGAATTTTAAATAATGGTAAGCTTAATTAAAAGATTACTGAACCTTGCCACTCCACATGTTTAGAAACTGCAACTCCCAGCAACAAAGCATGCTGGGAGTTGTAGTTTCCAAACATCTGAAGTGCCAAGGAACTGGAGGTTACTGGTACTGGATTTGGCTATTACTGTATGGGATTCATGTATGGGAATTCTGCTCTCCATTTAAAGGGCAACAAATTTCTACCCTCGACTTATACTCGAGTCAATCAGTTTTACAAATTTTTCAGGTAAAAATAGGTACCTCTGCTTATACTCGGATCGACTTATACTCAAGTATATACGGTAATCCTCACCTTCTGCCTCTTTAATAGAGATATCTAATTTCACGAGTTACAGTACAAACACTGTTAATTAAAACGACTTACCCCTTGTTTCTATGTAATTCCTAAACATAAGATACACAAGGTATTTCAGTACAGAAAACCCTGCAGTTACTGTGTTCAGGATCAGTGGGCTTATACAGTGCGAACCAATTAGGGGAGAGAAAGGAATACCTCCTGTTCTGAAGGTTTTTATTGATTCCAATGTACTGTATATAAAAGACAAGTAATATTTTAATCAAGTTATAGGCTGTAAGCCATGAAAAATATGTTTTTGGATAGAGATGTCCTTAAAACAGAAAATACTATCAGGGAGATTCAATAAAAGTTCTTATCGTTTAAAATGGTGCTAATTTTGCCCCAACCAATCAGATGTTAGCTTTTAAATGGTAAATAAAATCTGATTGGTTGGGGCAAAATTAGCACCATTTTAAACGATAAGAACTTTTATTGAATCTCGCTGAATATCTTTTGCTTATGTTACATTGTTGGAGAACTTTACCCTAATTCAACTTTAGCAGACAAACATCTCTAATTTACTGGGAGGGAGAAGGTACGACTCCTACCTCCTGTTCTTACTGTTTAGTGTTGGTAAAGTAATCTAATAACCTCAAATGAAGTACATGTTTTCATCTGCAAGCTGGGTACACACATTAGCCAAAAATTCCCCTTGTTCGTTGTCGGCCCCCTGTACTTAAGTATAGGGAGTTGTCCACGATCATAGGGAGTTTGGCAGTCACACGTTCTCCCTATACAGTATATATGCTTTATATAGGGAGAACGATTGAGTTTGTACTCCCATCTGTCAAAGATGACAGAATCTTGACAGATTGGTACTGTGTGTACCTACCTTTACAGTTTCCTTCTTTGTCTTTCATTTATAAAATAAGCCACACTACCTCTGAAAACTTATTCAACATTGTAGCATTGTGCAGTTGCATAGTTTTCTTTTGCGCAACATTTTTTTTTTTACATTTTATGGAGCTGCTGCAATAAAAGGTGCAAAAGTTTGCGTGTGCTATTAATCTACAGAAACCAATCAGATGTTATGTATGTTAACATTTCATTGGTTGCTGCAAATAAATAGAACAGGCAACCCCTGCACCTCATGTTACATCAGCTCCTAAATCTTTTAGATGCACCTTCTGTCATTGCTTTAGGCTTCTAAATAATTCCTTCTGAACATTTTTAACTTGTTTGTTTTTGCGCTAAACTGTTAACCTGAGAGACGGGATTGTAGCTTTTTTCTTTTTTTGACATCCCAAACCTCAAAACTATGAACCCTCTTCCTATCTTATTTACATGTAGACCTGCAAATCAATTGGCATGTTTGCCAAAGGCTATATTGTTTTTTGTTTTAATCTGCCTTTAAAGGACATGCCCACCTTAAAACTGCTATTTTTACCAGTATTATATGCATTTGTAATCAGATATTTAATAAGTTATATTCCTTTCTAGAAAAGGTATCTGCCTCTCCCTTCTGCTCATTGAGCTTTTTATAAGTTTAAGCATCGGAAGCAACATCGGAATGGAGGCAATAATTACACTTATAATTACACTTAATATCTAAGTGCTAACCCCAAATATATAATTTAGGTTTGTGGGAAGGTAACGTACATGTGACCATTTTTTTGTTTTAAGGGTGGACATGCCCTTTAATTTAAGGTGTTGGTCTTTGTACTTAAACATCTTACTTAGTCAGTACTTGGCGGCATTAAATACCATGTGCTATACACCTTGCTGTACCCATACTTAATTGTATGTATGTGTAGTTTATTTATAAAGCGCCACTTGGGGACGCAGCGCTGTATTAATTGGCACAGAATTGCCCTAACTCATTACAATTCATGTTAGCCCTCAAGAACACAATTCATTAAATCAGGGCTGTTCGTCTGATTGACCCACCATTTGTGGGGTGCTAATACAATGACCTTTCTGTGCTCCAAATCTTTTAAACTAGTCTTGTGGTGGATCCTGGGGTCTTGCTGTCCTGTAAGCATGAGAATACAATCTGGAGTTAAAAAGGGGTAGCAAATGTTTTCATGGGCTGTTTGTAGTTGGACTACAGAGTCTAGAGTGTAAACATAGAGATGTTAGTCTCATTCTATTGTCATTCAGATCCAAGCATTCTTACCTGGAAGCCCCATTTCTAGTTCCAGGGACTTGTGTCCACATCCATTGCACTTTCAAGAACTTGTAAACGAGAAGCCAAGATGTTAGATCATTTCCCTGTTACTGTTACATTTTCATATGATACAAAATAAATGCTGTGAAATGCCTTTTTATATGAACACATTCCTAAAAACTGCACTCTAGCATTTCTGTTTAGATTTAGGGTCTTTTTATTGGGTTTAGTCAAACACGGAAAAAGGACAATGTGTGTGCTATTGACTGATGTTTTTAAACTCACCATTTAGTACTGGGGTGACTGAACTTCAGCATTCCACTTAGCTTTAACTGTGTTATCCTGGTTAGAATGTTGTAGTCCTGCAACCCACGGAGAACTGTTGTTTGATCGCTCCTGTCCTAGAAGGTGCAAATCCCGAAGTGGTACGTGCCTTGTATCAGTATTAACAGCAACGTGCTAGACCCGTGACACATCTTAGTCCTAAAATCAACCCGTATTTACTTTGGAAGACGATTAAACTTTAAAAGAGAAATATTTATCTTTTGTTATGAAGTGTTGTACTTGCATTAGAGCAAGGAGCCACTGCAAATGTACATTTTGTATCAAAGAGTTTGTGCCGTGTAATAATTCATGTTTATACCTGAGAAACAATGTGCCCTGCAGTAAATGGCTCTTCTCTTACTAATAAAAAAAATGAAATTCACTTGATTGTGTTTGTTTTGGATCACTCTGAAATTTGTTGAGAATGTTAAAGCATTTTATTTTCACTCACGGCACAAGAGACAAAGGAAAGACACAACCGTAGTGGTGTGCAATCCCTTATCCAGTCTCCCAGTTTATAGACAAAGTTGACATGCAAGTAAACAACCACAACAATATCCTTGTGGAGGTTCTCATTCATCCAGGTCATGGTATATCTGTAATATTCATTCATCCAGGTTCATGGTATATCTGTAATATTCATTCATCCAGGTCATGGTATATCTGTATATCATTTCCCCAGGTCATGGTATATCTGTAATATTCATCCATCAGGTCATGGTATATCGTAATATTCATCCATCCAGGTCATGGTATATCTGTAATATTCATTCATCTAGGTCATGGTATATCTGTAATATTCATTCATCCAGGTCATGGTATATCTAATAATCATTCATCCAGGTCACGGTATATCTGTAACATTCATCCATCCAGGTCATGGTATATCTGTAATATTCATTCATCCAGGTCACGGTATATCTGTAATATTCATCCATCCAGGTCATGGTATATCTGTAATATTCTTCATCCAGGTCATGGTATATCTGTTGTATTCAGTTAGATCAACTGGACTTGAAGTTTAGTTCTTGAAGACGTTTCGCTAATCATCCAACTGGCTTTCTCAATTCAGAATGACTTGTACAAGAATCTGTATTCTGAATTGAGAAAGCCAGTCGGATGATTAGCAAAACATCTTCAAGAACTAAACTTCAAGTCCAGTTGATCCAATTGAATACAACAGATAAACCACAACAATAAAATTTGACTTAATGTTACCTACAAACTTAAAATGTTGCCATACATACGGTAGTTGTTGAGTAAATGTTCTGCATTAATCTGACTAGGACAAAAACTCCTGCATCCCAACAGTTACAGCCCCTCAACGGATCTTTCCAAAGGTGCATTAACATGTAAATCACGTTAGTCCCTTTCAATGCTTATTAACACATTCTGGGGAAATGTACTAAAATAGTATATATGTATTTCTGATGCATAGCAGATCCTAAAGATGTAACAAAACTTCATACTTCCACCAATTTCTGAGCTCTGATAAGCTTGAGAGAAAAGAACTATAGAAATGTAATTGTATTGTATAACACCAAGCAAAACAGAGAAAGTGGTAAGAACTGCAGTACCTGACAGAGCCACACAGTGGCAATCAATTCAAATCCATTCATTGAAGCAAATTGGATTTGTTATGAGTCTGGTTAAACAAATGTAGGTTAATAGATAAACTATGTGACCATGTTTATTGTGAAGTTTTGCATTTAAATCAATATGTGTAAAGCAAGAAGTGTGCTAATGTTTTGTATATATATAAGACCAGGCATATTTTTCCACTGCAGATTTTATATCTGTCGGGTCAAAAAATCAGCAATGTTTCTTCTGTCGCCTGGATCGGACGAATGGACAATCCAGACGTTTTGGTAAATCACGTCTGGATTATTTGATCTGGACGACTGATTCCTTACTGCAAACAGTCTGGCATCGACCCACAATCCCCGAGCACACTCACACATGTGACGAATGGCCGTTTTGTTTTGGGATCATTTGTTGATTCACCGTGCCAGATTAACAAAAGACCCCTGACCGAACACATACAGACATGCGATTGTCGACTGGTGTGCCTCGTGGGTCGGTACCAAGATCAGATGTGTATGAGCCTTTAAAGACCACAGGATTGGCTGTGATTTACACACCGTACCAATCTGCAAGATTCTGTCTGTCATCTTTGACAGTGATTGTTCTTTCTATATAAATATATAAAGTATAGGGAGATTGTGACTACCATACTTTCTACGATTGTGGCCGTTTCTCTATACTTTAAGTACAGGGGGCCAACCGCGACGATGGAAATTTTCCGTTTGAAACAATTGTTCTCAACACCCATGTGGAATGTTCATTGGCGTCTGAAACTGTAGTTTTGACCACACACTCTTTACAAATAAAGGGCCAATTCTGAATGTGTTTACCCAGCTTAACATGTCCAATTGTTTGGGCCAACCTTATTTTGCCTACAAATTGATCTTAAGCAATTGTTTGGGTCATAATGTACAGCTGATCAACCAAAATATCAATCCAGGTTTGAAAAACCCCTCCAGTTCACCAGACACTGTTAAGTTGGGTACACACAGTAACGATAAAGTGCCAATACCCTCTGATCCGCTTTATCGTTACTGTGTGTAGCATATTTTCCAAACAATCGCAGGGCCAACGAACGTTCCCTTCGGCCTCACGGTCATTCAGAAAAGACTGAAAATTTCCCTTGTCCGTGGGTGTCTCCCAATAGGGGAGTCGGGCGCGGTCGTGGGAAACATGCAGTCCTGAACATAGGATCTTGTAGATCCATTCTGTCATCTTTCCTAGATCTGTGATGTGTGTACCCAGCTTGAGGTCAGCCAGTTCCCCAGAAAATGTTAAGGTGGGTACACACAGCAGCAATCTGTCAAAGATGACAGACAGAATCTGCAAGATGGGGGTACAGTCAGTCATGATTGTTCTTCCTATATAAAGTATAGGGATAACGTTTTTGTGACTGCCATACTCCCTACGATTGGGGCCAACTCCCTATACATTAGTATAGGGGGCTGAGGGAATTATTGGTTTGAAATTAGCGCTTCCGTCATGGAACGTGGCCCTTTATCATGATCATTTCCGACAAAATGAACATTCCGCGTTGACTTCGGAAAAGATGGTTACAAATAAATTCCCTCGTTCGCGGTCGGCCCCCTATTCTAGGGAGTTGGCCGCAATCGTAGGGAATATGGGTAGTCGCAAACGTTCTCCCTATACTTTATATATACTTTATATACTTGATCATGACTGCCTGTTTTCCCATCTGTCAGAGATCATCTTTGTCATCTTTGACAGATTGGTGCAGTGTGTATACACCGCAAAAATAAGACGAAAGACATACAGGCTCATTTACCCAGATCCGCTATCGCTCTGGTTAAATGCACCTTTCGCTATTCAATATCGCGTTTGCGAATGTGGGTAAATCCCGGTAAGGGATGTACCCACTGCGGGATTTTAAAATCCAGCACTAAAACTAGCACAAACGTGATATTGAATCGTGAGCGTCTGATGCATGGGTGATTTTTGCATAAGACGCGCATCCAATGCTAATATGGAGCGCTAACTGGTAGCGAACTGGTTAGCGCGACTTTAACTCCATATATTTGCCCAGCGACTCTGGGTAAATCGGCCCCAGGATCTTTAAGATTCTGTTTGTCATTTTATAAAGTCAATAGTATAGTATAGTATAGTAGTAGTGTCAAGTAATGGGAGAACATTTGAGACAGCCACATTTCCTTCCTGTACTCAAGTACAGGGGGCCGACCGAGGCCGAGGGAAAAACATCCAATATTTTGTCCCGATCGACCAATACACTGAAATGTCGGTCACCTGAAATATTGGATGTGTACCCAGCCTTACAGGAATCTTCAGAGAGTTCTTTGCCTGAAGAACCAAATTTAGAATGGACAGAAACACTTCTTACGTCAGTTCCATACAGGTTTCATTTTTAGATCTTCGTGGCGTAGTTAAAAATAAAACAGAAGGCCAGGAAGAGAAAGAAAATTTAAAGGTAAACATCCAGCATGTGTCTTGTTCCAGAATAAAGAAATAAAAATAAAACACTGTGTAGTACAAAGCAACAGGCTGATAAGGACCGGAAACTATAAAAACTCCAATCTGCTATATAAAATGTGTGGATTAAAGCCGGATACACACTTTAACAATAAAGGGATGGTTTTAACCGCACTTTTATCACCAAAGTGTGTACCACAGTTCAGAGTATTTCCAGGGCTGATGAACGTTCACTATCGGTCTTGGAATTGCTTGGAACTGCTGAAAATTTTCCTCAGCCATGGTCAGCTCCTTGTACTTTGCCGCGCAGTGTGACCGTGCCCTAAGGCTAGACTTTTTGTCCTGACACAGCATTGACTACTAGCGAGTGCATGGCTGGGACAAATGACTGGCGGTTATGGCAATAGGGAACCACATGATCGGCCATAAATTTTCTGATGTGCCCATTCGTCTGATCCAGATGAACAGGCAATTGACAAAAGCAAATCGCTGCCAAAACCAGCACAGATTTTTCGGCCCGACCGGCATACACGGTCGATTGGGCTGAAACATCTGCCCATGTGTAACCAGACTTTAAAGGGGAACTGTGGTCTCCAAACAAGTTCAATTTAAATGTAAGGCCAGTTTCCTACCTTTAAAACAAGCCATCAACCACCTCTCTACGTGCTCCACAGCCCAAGATATACAGAAATGACTGACCAGAAAGTTAATGGGTGGGAGGCTGACATGTGACATTCCTAAGGCTTCTCCTGCCGCCGGCGAGCACAGCCTCAGACTCCCTCAGTGTGTGAGGGAGACAGGAAGTCCCTCCTCCTCTCTGCTGTGTGAAGTCCTGACAAAGAAGGTAAGGGAATCTACAGTCCTTCTCTTTCACTGTGTTGGGGGCTGATTCCCCCACAGAGTTTTCTGTGGGGTGGGGGGTCGGGTCTGAGTAACCCACAGCACCCATGAGTGGGCGGGTTAGGCACCCGTGAGGGAGACAGGAAGTCCCCTCCCTCTCTGCTGTGTGAAGTCCTGACAAAGAAGGTAAGGGAATCTAGTCCTTCTCTTTCACTGTGTTGGGGGCTGATTCCACTGTTTTCTTGGGGGGGGGGTGTCTGAGTAACCCACAGCACCCATGAGTGGGCGGGGCTTAGGCACCCGTGATTTGGCGGGGCTTAGGCACCCACGAGTGGGCGGGGCCACATGGGGCTGTAAGATAATGGGCCATGGGGGGCCTGCAACTGGAGGGACCATGGGGTCCATGAGTGGGAGGGACATGGGGGGCTGCAAAGGGGAGGAGGAGACACAGGACAGATTGACAGTTTCAGAGCAGTAAGTGCAGGGGACCTGGTGATGCTGCTGCCATATCACACACACAAATGTAAATATCTTCAAAACTATGCAAAATAAACAATGGGAACAAATTCCAAAAATTCTCAGGGGAGCAATTCCTATCAATTTACCAAAAGTCATTTTTGGACCACAGTTCCCAAAGTATTACCCTAAAAAAATTTTGGATATAAGATTCCCCCTGGTCTCCCAGCCCCAACGCCTATATTTATATTTTAAGAAAGCTCCCCAAACTCTACTTACCTCCCCTTTTCCTTCGCCGCGCTCCCGGCCCTCTGTTGCGAGAAAATGCAAGCAGAGGGGGGGACCGGCAGCCGCGTCTGTGATTGGCTGAGCGGCAGCCAATCACGGACGGGCTGCCGGCAGCTCACTTCGGCGAGAGGAGGAAAGAGGGAGGTTTGTAAAGTTTGGGAGTTTCTAAACATATCAATATAGCGGTTGGGGCTGGGAGACCAGGGGGAATCTTACACATTATGGATTTTAGCTAGGGGGAGAGAATGGGAGGGAGGAGAGGGGGGGAGGAGGGGAGAAGGGCTGCAGTACCATGCCAACTTCTCCCGGAGGCAGGCAGGAGGCGGACTCTATGGACTCTGCTATCCTCCTGGTGGGGCAGTTTTTGGGACTTGGGGGGGACTACAGGAGAACCATATGGAGCTGGGATGTGAGGTAAGGATTAAACTACACTACATGGTGGGGCCAAGAGTGGGGGGATTATAGTTTTGGGGGTGGACATGCCCTTTAAACCACTATTAATCCACAGGAAAGGAGTCAATAGAAAAATTCAAATCCGAACAACATTTTTCAGATAAAACCCAATGAATTGTTTGGTGAGGAGCCCCCTGGTGTCGCTAGTTTAAAGTGTGAACATAATACCAGTCCTTTCATTGGTCGAATCTTTTGTCTTGTCAACAATCTCCCTCTGGGCGGTGTGACCCCTGGCACTAAGCACACTTCACGTGGGATCATTGAACAAGCTTCAAGGCATCGGAAGCAACATCGGAATGAGGAGGCAATATTACACTTATAATTACACTTAATATCAAGTGCTAACCCCAAAATATAATTTAGGTTTGTGGGAAGGTAACGTACATGTGACCATTTTTTTGTTTTAAGGGTGGACATGCCCTTTAATTTAAGGTGTTGGTCTTTGTACTAAAATCTTACTTAGTCAGTACTTGGCGGCATTAAATACCATGTGCTATACACCTTGCTGTACCCATACTTAATGTGTATGTATGTGTAGTTTATTTATAAAGCGCCACTTGGGGACGCAGCGCTGTATTAATTGGACAGATTGCCCTAACTCATTACAATTCATGTTAGCCCTCAGAACACAATTCATTAAAAGGGCTGTTCGTCTGATTGACCCACATTGTGGGGTGCTAATACAATGACCTTTCTGTGCTCCCAATCTTTTAACTAGTCTTGTGATGGATCCTGGGGTCTTGCTGTCCTGTAAGCATGAGAATACAATCTGGAGTTAAAAAGGGGTAGCAAATGTTTTCATGGGCTGTTTGTAGTTGGACTACAGAGTCAGAGTGTAAACATAGAGTGTTAGTCTCATTCTATTGTCATTCAGATCCAAGCATTCTTACCTGGAAGCCCATTTCTAGTTCCAGGGACTTGTGTCCACATCCATTGCACTTTCAAGAACTTGTAAACGAGAAGCCAAGATGTTAGATCATTTCCCTGTTACTGTTACATTTTCATATGATACAAATAAATGCTGTGTGAAATGCCTTTTATATGAACACATTCCTAAAAACTGCACTCTAGCATTGTTTAGATTTAGGGTCTTTTTATGGGTTTAGTCAAACACGGAAAAAGGACAATGTGTGTGCTATTGACTGATGTTTTTAAACTCACCATTTTGTACTGGGGTGACGAACTTCAGCTCTCCACTTAGCTTAACTGTTATCTGGTTAGAATGTTGTAGTCCTGAACCCACGGAGAACGTTGTTTGATCGCTCCTGTCCTAGAAGGTGCAAATCCCGAAGTGGTACGTGCTTGTATCAGTATTAACAGCAACGTGCTAGACCCGTGACACACTCTTAGTCCTAAAATCAACCCGTATTTACTTTGGAAGACGATTAAACTTAAAAGAGAAATATTTATCTTTGTTATGAAGTGTTGTACTTGCATTAGAGCAAGGAGCCACTGCAAATGTACTTTTGTATCAAAGAGTTTGTGCCGTGTAATAATTCATGTTTATACCTGAGAAACAATGTGCCCTGCAGTAAATGGCTCTTCTCTTACTAATAAAAAAAATGAAATTCTTGATTGTGTTTGTTTTGGATCACTCTGAAATTTGTTGAGAATGTTAAAGCATTTATTTTCACTCACGGCACAAGAGACAAAGGAAAGAACACAACCGTAGTGTGTGTGCAATCCCTTATCCAGTCTCCCAGTTTATAGACAAAGTTGACATGCAAGTAAACAACCACAACAATATCCTGTGGGAGGTCTCATTCATCCAGGTCAGGTATATCTGTAATATTCATTCATCCAGGTCATGGTATATCTGTAATATTCATTAATCCAGGTTATGGTTATATCTGTAGTATTCATTCATCCAGGTCATGGTATATCTGTAATATTCATCCATCCAGGTCATGGATTATCTGTAATATTCATCATTCCAGGTCATGGATATTCTGTAATTCATTCATCTAGGTCATGGTATATCTGTAATATTCATTCATCCAGGTCATGGTATATCTAATAATCATTCATCCAGGTCACGGTATATCTGTAAACATTCATCATCCAGGTCATGGTATATCTGTAATATTCATTCATCCAGGTCACGGTATATCTGTAATTCATCCATCCAGGTCATGGTATATCTGTAATATTCATTCATCCAGGTCATGGTATATCTGTTGTATTCAGTTAGATCAACTGGACTTGAAGTTTAGTTCTTGAGACGTTTCGCTAATCATCCAACTGGCTTTCTCAATTCAGAATGACTGTACAAGAATCGTGATTCTGAATTGAGAAAGCCAGTCGGATGATTAGCAAAACATCTCTCAGAACTAAACTTCAAGTCCAGTGATCCAATTGAATACAACAGTAAACCACAACAATAAAATTTGACTTAATGTTACTACAAACTTAAATGTTGCCATCATACGGTAGTTGTGAGTAAATGTCTGCATTAATCTGACTAGGACAAAAACTCCTGCATCCCAACAGTTACAGCCCCTCAACGGATCTTTCCAAAGGTGCATTAACATGAAATCACGTTAGTCCCTTTCAATGCTTATTAAACATTCTGGGGAAATGTTACTAAAATAGTATATATGTATTTTGATGATAGCAGATCCTAAAGATTAACAAAACTTCATACTTCCACCAATTTCTGAGCTCTGATAAGCTTGAGAGAAAAGAACTATAGAAATGTAAGTGATTGTATAACACCAAGCAAAACAGTGAAAGTGGTAAGAACTGCAGTACCTGACAGAGCCACACAGTGGCAATCAATTCAAATCCATTCATTGAAGCAAATTGGATTTGTTATGAGTCTGGTTAAACAATGTAGGTTAATAGATAAACGTGACCATGTTTATTGTGAAGTTTTGCATTTAAATCAATATGTGTAAAGCAAGAAGTGTGCTAATGTTTTGTAATATATAAGACCAGGCATATTTTTCACTGCAGAATTATATCTGTCGGGTCAAAAAATCAGCAATGTTTCTTCTGTCGCCTGGATCGGACGAATGGACAATCCAGAAGTTTGGTAAATCACGTCTGGATTATTTGATCTGGACGACTGATTCCTTACTGCAAACGTCTTGCATTGACCACAATCCCCGAGCACACTCACACATGTGACGAATGGCCGTTTGTTTGGGATCATTTGTTGATTCACCGTGCAGATTAACAAAAGACCCCTGACCGAACACATACGAGACATGCGATTGTCGATGGGTGGCCTCGTGGGGCGGTACCAAGATCAGATGTGTATGAGCCTTTAAAGACCACAGGATGGCTGTGATTTACACACCGTACCAATCTGCAAGATTCGTCTGTCATCTTTGACAGTGATGTTTTCTTTCTATAATATATAAAGTATAGGGAGATTGTGACTACCATACTTTCTACGATTGTGGCCGTTTCTCTATACTTAAGTACGGGGGCCACCGCGACGATGGAAATTTTCCGTTGAAACAATTGTTCTCAACACCATGTGGAATGTTCATTGGCGTCTGAAACTGTAGTTTTGACCACACACTCTTTACAAATAAAGGGCCAATTCTGAATGTGTTTACCCAGCTTAACATGTCCAATTGTTTGGGCCAACCTTATTTTGCCTACAAATTGATCTTAAGCAATTGTTTGGGTCATAATGTACAGCTGATCAACCAAAATATCAATCCAGGTTTGAAAAACCCCTCCAGTTCACCGACACTGTTAAGTTGGGTACACACAGTAACGATAAAGTGCCAATACCTCTGATCCGCTTTATCGTTACTGTGTGTAGCATATTTTCCAAACAATCGCAGGGCCAACGAACGTTCCCTTCGGCCTCACGGTCATTCAGAAAAGACTGAAAATTTCCCTTGTCCGTGGGTGTCTCCCATAGGGGAGTCGGGCGCGGTCGTGGGAAACATGCAGTCCTGAACATAGGATTGTAGATCCATTCTGTCATCTTTCCTAGATTGTGATGTGTGTACCCAGTTAGGTCAGAGTTCCCCAGAAAATGTTAAGGTGGGTACACACAGCAGCAATCTGTTAAAGATGACAGACAGAATCTGCAAGATGGGGGTACAGTCAGTCATGATTGTCTTCCTATATAAAGTAAGGGATAACGTTTTTTGGACTGCATACTCCTACGATTGGGGCCAACTCCCTATACATTAGTATAGGGGGCTGAGGGAATTATTGGTTTGAAATTAGCGCTTCCGTCATGGAAAGTGCCCTTTATCATGATCATTTCCGACAAAATGAACATTCCGCGTTGACTTCGGAAAAGATGGTTACAAATAAATTCCCTGTTCGCGGTCGGCCCCCTATTCTAGGGAGTTGGCGCAATCGTAGGGAATATGGGTAGTCGCAAACGTTCTCCCTATACTTATATATATACTTTATATACTTGATCATGAACTGCCTGTTTTCCCATCTGTCAGAGATCTTTTGTCATCTTTGACAGATTGTGTGCAGTGTGTATACACCGCAAAATAAGACGAAAGACATACAGGCTCATTACCAGATCCGCTATCGCTCTGGTTAAATGCACCTTTGCTATTCAATATCGCTTTGCGAATGTGGGTAAATCCCGGTAAGGGATGTACCCACTGGGGATTTTAAAATCCAGCACTAAAACTAGCACAAACGTGATATTGAATCGTGAGCGTCTGATGCATGGGTGATTTTTGCATAAGACGCGCATCCAATGCTAATATGGAGCGCTAACTGGTAGCGAACTGGTTAGCGCGACTTTAACTCCATATATTGCCCAGCGACTCTGGGTAAAGGCCCAGGATCTTTAAGATTCTGTTTGTCATTTTATAAAGTCAATAGTATAGTATAGTATAGTAGTGTGTCAAGTAATGGGAGAACATTTGAGACAGCCACATTTCCTTCGTACTCAAGTACAGGGGGCCGACCGAGGCCGAGGAGGAAAAACATCCAATATTTGTTCCCGATCGACCAATACACTGAAATGTCGGTCACCTGAATATTGGATGTGTACCCAGCCTTACAGGAATCTTCAGAGAGTTCTTTGCCTGAAGAACCAAAATTAGAATGGACAGAAACACTTCTTACGTCAGTTCCATACAGGTTTCATTTTTAGATCTTCGTGGCGTAGTTAAAAATAAAACAGAAGGCCAGGAAGAGAAAGAAAATTTAAAGGTAAACATCAGCATGTGTCTTGTTCCAGAATAAAGAAATAAAAATAAAACACTGTGTAGTACAAAGCAACAGGCTGATAAGGACCGGAAACTATAAAAACTCCAATCTGCTTATAAAATGTGTGGATTAAAGCCGGATACCCACTTTAACAATAAAGGGATGGTTTTAACCGCACTTTTATCACCAAAGTGTGTACCACAGTTCAGAGTATTTCCAGGGCTGATGAACGTTCACTATCGGTTTGGAATTGCTTGGAACTGCTGAAAATTTTCTCAGCACGGTCAGCTCCTTGTACTTTGCCGCGCGTGTGACCGTGCCTAAGGCTAGACTTTTTGTCGACACAGCATTGACTATAGCGAGGTGCATGGCTGGGACAAATGACTGGCGGTTATGGCAATAGGGAACCACATGATCGGCCATAAATTTTCTGATGTGCCATTCGCTCTGATCAGATGAACAGGCAATTGACAAAAGCAAATCGCTGCCAAAACCAGCACGATTTTTCGGCCCGACCGGCATACACGTCGATTGGGCTGAAACATCTGCCCATGTGTAACCAGACTTTAAAGGGGAACTGTGGTCTCCAACAAGTTCAATTTAAATGTAAGGCCAGTTTCCTACCTTTAAAACAAGCCATCAACCACCTCTCTACGTGCTCCACAGCCCAAGATATCAGAAATACTGACCAGAAAGTTAATGGGTGGGAGGCTGACATGTGACATTCCTAAGGCTTCTCCTGCCGCCGGCGAGCACAGCCTCAGACTCCCTCAGTGTGTGAGGAGACAGGAAGCTACCTCCTCCTCTCTGCTGTGTGAAGTCCTGACAAAGAAGGTAAGGGAATCTACAGTCTCTCTTTCACTGTTGGGGCGATTCCACAAGTTTTCTGTGGGGTGGGGGGTCGGGTCTGAGGAACCCACAGCACCCATGAGTGGGCGGGTTAGGCACCCGTGAGGGAGACAGGAAGTCCCTCCCTCTCTGCTGTGTGAAGTCCTGACAAAGAAGGTAAGGGAATCAGTCTTCTCTTTCACTGTGTTGGGGGCTGATTCCCATGTTTTCTGTGGGGGGGGGGTGTCTGAGTAACCCACAGCACCATGAGTGGCGGGCTAGGCACCGTGATTTGGCGGGGCTTAGGCACCCGAGTGGGGGGGCCACATGGGGCTTAAGATAATGGGCCATGGGGGGCCTGCACTAGGAGGGACCATGGGGTCCATGAGTGGGAGGGACATGGGGGCTGCAAAGGGGAGGAGGAGACACAGGACAGATGACTGACAGTTTCAGAGCAGTAAGTGCAGGGGACCTGGTGATGTGCTGCCATATCACACACACAAATGTAAATATCTTCAAAACTATGCAAAATAAACATGGGAACAAATTCCAAAAATTCTCAGGGGAGCAATTCCTATCAATTTACCAAAAGTCATTTTTGGACCACAGTTCCCAAAGTTTACCCTAAAAAAATTTTGGATATAAGATTCCCCCTGGTCTCCCAGCCCCAACGCCTATATTTATATTTTAAGAAAGCTCCCCAAACTCTACTTACCTCCCCTTTTCCTTCGCCGCGCTCCCGGCCCTCTGTTGCGAGAAAATGCAAGCAGAGGGGAGGGACCGGCAGCCGCGTCTGGGATTGGTGAGCGGCAGCCAATCACGGACGGGCTGCCGGCAGCTCACTTCGGCGAGGAGAAGGAAAGAGGAGAGGTTTGTAAAGTTTGGGAGTTTCTAAACATATCAATATAGCGGTTGGGGCTGGGAGACCAGGGGGAATCTTACACATTATGGATTTTAGCTAGGGGGAGAGAATGGGAGGGAGGAGAGGGGGGGAGGAGGGAGAAGGGCTGCAGTACCATGCCAACTTCTCCCGGAGGCAGGCAGGAGGCCGACTCTATGGACTCTGCTATCCTCCTGGTGGGGCAGTTTTTGGGACTTGGGGGGGACTACAGGAGAACCATATGGAGCTGGGATGTGAGGTAAGGATTAAACTACACTACATGGTGGGGCCAGTAGTTGGGGGGATTATAGTTTTGGGGGTGGACATGCCCTTTAAACCACTTAATCCACAGGAAAGGAGTAGTCAATAGAAAAATTCAAATCCGAACAACATTTTTCAGATAAAACCCAATGAATTGTTTGGGAGGAGCCCCTGGTGTCGCTAGTTTAAAGTGTGAACATAATACCAGTCCTTTCATTGGGGAATCTTTTGTCTTGTCAACAATCTCCCCTGGGCGGGTGTGACCCCTGGCACTAAGCACACTTCACGTGGGATCATTGAACAAGCATTACTTTACCATTTTGTCATTATGTAAAAGGGAGTTTCTCTTAAAGGGAACAGGTTTGATAGATCACCCATTGTCTGACCGGCCTTCTCCGAATTCCTCTTTTGTTTTGTTATCCCTGTGTGTTATTTACCAAATCCTCCTACCAAAACCATTGGGTTAAAAGGAATATTGACAGAGCAAATACATCTTCTGTACCCAGCACTCTGTACATTTCAAATAATTAAATCCGTATAAAATGTAATATTTCAAATATAGTCTACTAGCAACCCGTAGCGCACGCATCTTGCGCTCACCCCCCCGTAGTAAGTATGCTTGCACACACCTCCTCCAATCCTCCCCACATTGTGAGAGGTGGTTAAATGAGGCGGTGCTCATGCAAATGCGTCCTTCGTCTGTGGATTTCTGGCAGACCGACCAATACACGACACTATCAGTCAGTCAGCCAGAAATATCTGCTGGTGTCTGCCCAGCCTAAGGTTGTAAATATGCACAGATGGAAATATCTGATGCAGTGGGGTGGCCGGCCGCAACCAAGCTTGGATACGGACGAACAGGTGATTAGGACTGTCGGTAAATCACCGTCATTTGTCCCGACTGACAAAAAACTCAGCTGGTGTGTACCCACTCTTAGGTTAGTATATAAGATTTGGACTGGGATAGATTAGCACATCAATTGCACATAATAGATTCCCAATAGACTTTGCAGTATTTTACACCAGTGGCATGAATTTCTATCTGTATCAAAAAATACCGTAAATGTTTAATATTTTAATACTGCATGGTATTACTCAATTGAGTTGTATGCAGGCCCAGGTTTACCATTAGGCACAATAGGCCTGTGGTCAGAGGGATGTCTGTCAATCTCCCCCACCCGTACACCTCCTATATAGTCTATTTTCTTCCCCCAAAATGGGTGGGATTTGGGGATGTGGTCTGTGTCTAGGGGCGGGGCTAAAGATGCCACTCATTGTTTTTCATAGTGCAACTGGCATTATATTTTGGCCATGTTGAAAAATACAGATGCGCCCTTTACCAACATGTGGTATTTAACGAGTAATTAACGATTCTGTGAGATGCACTATTGGGATGCACTAAACCTTTAGCCTCCATTCCGATTTCATCTAAATCCTTTTAGAGACTTTATAGCCCCATTGAGGCCAAATGAGACCTTAGCCAGTCCTGTCATTTGTTCTTTTTACTTTATATGGGCTGTGATAGAGAATCTGCCCCTCCAGGGGTTTACTAGGCCCTTTGTCTAGGTTGCATTTTCCAGCCCATACACCTGTTATATTGCATTTTAAAGGGAGAGACAGGAAGTTATTTAATTATTTGTTTATCCCATTTCTAATACTATCGCCTGCAGTAATCAGGTTACATACAAATAACAAGAGCGTTTACAAAATCCTTGGAATGAATAGATTTTTATTGGTGTGTCCCTTATTGGATTTCACTCACATAGTTCAGTTCCTGGGGCCTCTCTGAGGACCTTTTATTTACAAGCAGGACCTGGGCGAATGGAGTGTGTGAAGGGAACCTCTGCCCCTGTAGTAAATGCAGCCTTATAGCGAGACTAGCAACATTCCTTCTTTCTACAATGGGATGGCTTCAACTATGTCCCACATCCAAACTTACAGGGAGATTCAATAAAAGTTCTTCAGGGAGATTCAATAAAAGTTCTTATCGTTACAAATGGTGCTAATTTTGCCCCAACCAATCAGATGTTAGCTTTCAAATGTTAAATATCTGATTGGTTGGGGCAAAATTAGCACCATTTTTAATGATAAGAACTTTGCTTTTTTTATTTATTTACAACATAAAACAAACTATCAACAAGGGAAAAGTAAGAAAAATAGAGTAGAATAATAGAGTGTAAGCTCTTCACCTGCTCCTTTTAGGCTGCTGCCACAGTACAACGTGCATAAAATGCACAATCAATCTTGAATTTCACGCACATTACTGTACATTTCTGCTGTGTCGTTAATTTCCGATCAGTTTAGTGATTGTTAAAACGATTATAGATTTACTATCCCCATGGAAAAAAAATTGTGGTAGTTTACTACCGCATGGTATTCTACGACCAAATGTTTATTAATCAACTAACGTTTGGTGTAAATCTATGACCACGGCCGTAAATGTAATGCCTGATAGGTCAGCCCTCCATTTAACCAGACACTGTTAAGTTGGGTACACATAATAGTGATAAAGCACTGATACTGTCGGTTCAAGCGTTACCGGCGCTTTGTCGTTTCTGTGTGTATCGCATTTTCCAAACAATTTCATTTAACTGTGGATTAGCACACAAGAAAATTGCCTGCAATTTCCAGCATTCTAAGCACACACATTTGAAGGAGGAGAGCTTACGATGCAGATAATTCTAATTGCAATAGTCTGTATTTAACAGTTAGTTTAAGCGACAATAAGCCACAATAATGTTGGTATTATTATTATATCGGTATCAGCGCTTTATCATTATTGTGTGTACCCAACTTAACAGTGTCTGGTTAACTGGAGAACTGATCTGTCAGTGTCTGGTTAAATGCAGGGCTGACCTATCAGTGTCTGGTTAAATGGAGAGCTGACCTATCAGTGTCTGGTTAAATGGAGAGCTGACCTATCAGTGTTCTGGTTAAATGGAAGGATACCTATCAGGTGTCTGGTTAAATGAAGATGTACCTATCAGTGTCTGGTTAAATGGAGGGTACCTATCAGTGTCTGGTGAAGTGTGTTTTTTTTTGACCTGGGTTGATATTTTGGCTGATCAGGTGGAAATATCAGCTGTACATTGCTTCAGATCTTGCAGATCCTGTCCGCTATCTTTTAAACATGTGTGATGTGTGTACCCAGCTTAAAGCTGGGACACACAGGTCAGTTTTTCCCTGAGATGACATTTTAGCTGGATTGTCAGGTGATCGAATTGTGATAGGACATGTTGGTAAATTTTGGCAGTTCAGTCTCAGTCTGATTATTCTAGAAGAAATATTGTTGTATCTTCATTTCCTGACCATCAGTTTCCTCCATAGCTCCAGGCTTATAACAATATCCGTAATAATATTTTTCATTGAAGTCAGACAGGCAGACTGAGAGCTGCAAGCACTTACAACTTCTAAAGCTAATGAATGAAAGCAAACCAGGCAGTAAGACTACTTGAAAGGAGTTGTGTTTAGGATTTGGTGACGTATACTGAGAAATCTGAGCCATAGTAAAAAAGTTTAATTAAATGTTACTGGATTTTTGTCAATATAACTTTTATCCATTCATAAAAAAAAGTATGGTAAATATTATTCCAAAGTTATTAAAGTTATTTAAAATATTTTTCTAACTACGGCAGGGTGTAGCTCAGAAACTAGATGGAATATAAAGTTATAAACAGTTTGATACATCAGCGACATTTGATTAAAAAGTAGTTTTCCATCTTTACATCGCACTTAAAAAGCAGAATTAAACTGTTGAATACAGACTATTGCAATTAGAGTTATCTGCATCGTAAGATCTCCTCCTTCACATGTGTGTGCTTAGAAAGCTGGAAATTGCAGGCAATTTTCTTGTGTGCTAATCCACAGCTAAATTATTGGGGGGGGGGTCACAAACCCCCCATGTCCGAGATGCCCAACCTCCTATCCGTTACCGGAAAACTCACTCCAAGCAACCGACAGGCGGACAGAACAGATCAGACCCGGTGGGTTTGGTGAACAAACGATATACTACACAATTAATATTACTAAATATCAATATACTCGCGGCCACCACATTCCGATTAAACAGCGGAATGACCTGTTACCTATATCTATGGGGATATCAGCGCCCCTACTTCTAACAACCTGTAAGAAAATTGGTTATTCACCCCTAATATTCTATACACAGTTATATGGTATATCTATATACCTACACAATACTTCTCTATAGTAGCGTACTTCAGTATATGATATTGAGATTATTATTAATTGTGTAGTATATCGTTTGTTCACCAAACCACCGGGTCTGATCTGTTCTGTCCGCTGTCGGTTGCTGGAGTGAGTTTTCCGGTAACGGATAGGAGGTTGGGCGTCTCGGACATGGGGGGTTTGTGACCCCCCCCCCAATAATTAGCGTGGATTAGCACACAAGAAAATTGCCTGCAATTTCCAGCTTCTAAGCACACATGGAGGAGGAGATCTTACGATGCAGATAATCTAAATTTGCAATAGTCTGTATTCAAAAGTTTAATTCTGCTTTTTAAGTGCGATTAAAGATGGAAATACTTTTTAATCAAATGTCGCTGATGTATCAAAATGTTTATAACTTTATATTCCATCTAGTTTCTGAGCTACACCCTGCCGTGTTAGAAAATATTTTAAATAACTTAATAACTTTGGATAAATATTTACCATACTTTTTTTATGAATGGATAAAAGTTATATTGAAAAAAATCCAGTAACATTTAATTAAACTTTTTTACTATGGCTCAGATTTCTCAGTATACGTCAACAATCCTAAACACAACTCCTTTCAAGTAGTCTTACTGCCTGGTTTGCTTTCATTCATTAGCTTTAGAAGTTGTAAGTGCTTGCAGCTCTCAGTCTGCCTGTTGACTTCAATGAAAAATATTATTACGGATATTGTATAAGCCTGAGCTATGGAGGAAACTGATGGTCAGGAAATGAAGATACAACAATATTTCTTCTAGAATAATCAGACTGAGACGAACTGCCAAAATTTACCAACATGTCCTATCACAATTCGATCACCTGACAATCCAGCTAAAAGTCTCAGGGAAAAACTGACCTGTTGTCCAGCTTTAAGTCGGTACACACATCACACATGTTTAAAAGATAGCGGACAGGATCTGCAAGATCTGAAGCAATGTACAGCTGATATTTCCACCTGATCAGCCAAAATATCAACCCAGGTCAAAAAAAACCCACTTCACCAGACACTGATAGGTCACCCTCCATTTAACCAGACACTGATAGGTCATCCTTCCATTTAACCAGACACTGATAGGTCATCCTTCCATTTAACCAGACACTGATAGGTCAGCTCTCCAGTTCACCAGACACTGATAGGTCAGCTCTCCAGTTCACCAGACACTGATAGGTCAGCCCTCCAGTTCACCAGACACTGATAGGTCAGCTCTCCATTTAACCAGACACTGATAGGGTCAGCTCTCCATAACCAGACATGATAGGTCAGCCCTGCATTTAACCAGACACTGACAGATCAGTTCTCCCGTAACCAGACACTGTTAAGTTGGGTACACACAATAGATAAAGCGCTGATACCGATAAATAATAATACAACATTATTGTGGCTTAGTCGCTTAAACTAACTGTTAAATACGACTATTGCAATTAGAAAATCTGCATCGTAAGTTCTCCTCCTTCAAATGTGTGGCTTAGAATGCTGAATTGCAGGCAATTTTCTTGTGTGCTAATCCACAGTTAAATGAAATGTTTGGCAAATGCGATACACACAGAAAAGACAAAGCGCCGGTGGTAACGCTGAACCGACAGTATCATGCTTTATCACATTATGTGTACCCAACTTAACAGTGTCTGGTTAAATGGAGGGCTGACCTATCAGGCATAATTTACGGCCGTGGTCATAGATTTACACCAAAAGTTAGTTGTTAATAAAATTTGGTCGTAGAATACCATGCGTAGTAAACTACCACAATTTTTTTCCATGGGGATAGTAAATCTATAATCGTTTTAACAATCATAAACTGATCGGGGAAATTAACGACCACAGCAGAAATGTACAGTAATGTGCGTGGAAATTCAAGATGATTGGCATTTTATGCACGTTGTTACTGTGGCAGCAGCCTAAAAGGAGCAGGTGAAGAGCACATCTATTATTCTACTCTATTTTTTACTTTTCCTTGTTGATAGTTGTGTTTATGTGTAAATAAAAAAAAAAAGCAAAGTTATCATTAAAAATGGTGCTAATTTGCCCCAACCAATCAGTATAACATTTATTTGAAAGCTAAATCTGATTGGGTGGGGCAAAATTAGCACCATTGTAAGATAAGACTTTTTTGAATCTCCCTGAAGAACTTTTATGAATCTCCCTGTAAGTTTGGATGTGGGACATAGTTGAAGCCATCCCATTGTAGAAAGAAGGATGTTGCTAGTTCGCTATAAGCTGCATTAACAGGGGCAGAGGTTCCCTTCACACACTCCATTAGCCAGGTCTGCTTGTAATAAAAGGTCTCAGAGAGGCCCCAGGAACTGAACTATGTGAGGTGAAATCCATAAGGGAACACCCAATAAAAATCTATTCATCAAGGATTTTGTAAACGCTCTTGTTATTTGTATGTAACCTGTTACTGCAGGCGGATAGTATAGAAATGGGAATAAACAAATAAATAAAAACTGTTCCTGTCTCTCCCTTTAAATGCAATATACGGTGTTTTGTGGGCCTGGAAACAAATCCAGGACCAAAGGGCTAGTAACCCGTGGGGGGTGTCCGCCGCCATGTTACATTATACAGCATCAACGTAACAAAGAACATGACTCGCGGCCACCACATTCCGATTAAACAGCGGAATGACCTGTTACCAATATCTATGGGGATATCAGTGCCCCTACTTCTAACAACCTGTAAGAAAATTGGTTATTCACCCCTAATATTCTATACACAGTTATACGGTATATCTATATACCTACACAATACTTCTCTATAGTAGCGTACTTCGAAGACACAGGTTTGTTTTGGGATATACTCAGAATAGGACAATAGCCTATAAATGATTTTATATCATTTATTAAAAGTTGACAAAAATAGTGCATAAAAAATATAAAGAAAAATAAAATAAATCACTGAACAGGAAGCGGTAACACAAGTGAGGGTAAAATGGATAAAAGAATGAATACTTAAGGATAAATGCCATCTGAAATGTCGGTGAGCAGAGTCCAGAACTTGATAGTCCAGTTATTGGAAAAGAATAATCCAAATAATAGTTTGCCAATAGTAAGCCAATAAGGTCCGTCCTGTTGGCTTGATGTTATTGTAGATGTTATGAGAGATCCAGAGCTGTGACCCAATTCCACTTTTATCCTTTACCAGAAAATGGGCATGTTCTTTGTTACGTTGATGCTGTATAATGTAACATGGCGGCGGACACCCCCCACGGGTTACTAGGCCCTTTGTCTGGGTTTTTTCCAGCCCAAACCTGTTATATTGCATTTTAAAGGGAGAGACAGGAAGTTATTTATATTATTTGTTTATTCCCATTTCTAATACTATCGCCTGCAGTAATCAGGTTACATACAAATAACAAGAGCGTTTACAAAATCCTTGAATGAATAGATTTTTATTGGTGTGTCCCTTATTGGATTTCACTCACATAGTTCAGTTCCTGGGGCCTCTCTGAGGACCTTTTATTTACAAGCAGGACCTGGGCAATGGAGTGTGTGAAGGGAACCTCTGCCCCTGTGTAATGCAGCCTTATAGCGAACTAGCAACATTCCTTCTTTCTACAATGGGATGGCTTCAACTATGTCCCACATCCAAACTTCAGGGAGATTCAAAAAGTTCTTCAGGAGATTCAAAAAGTTCTTATCTTACAATGGTGCTAATTTTGCCCCACCCAATCAGATTTAGCTTTCAAATAAATGTTTATACTGATTGGTTGGGGCAAATTAGCACCATTTTTTAATGATACACTTTGCTTTTTTTTTTTATTTACACATAAACACACTATCACAAGGAAAAGTAAGAAAATAGAGTAGAATAATAGAGTGCTCTTCACCTGCTCCTTTTAGGCTGCTGCCACAGTACAACGTGCATAAAATGCACAATCAATCTTGAATTTCCACGCACATTACTGTACATTTCTGCTGTGTGTCGTTAATTCCCCGATCAGTTTAGTGATTGTTAAAACGATATAGATTTACTATCCCCATGGAAAAAAATTGTGGTAGTTTACTACGCATGGTATTCTACGACCAAATTTTATTAATCAACTAACTTTTGGTGTAAATCTATGACCAACGGCCGTAAATTATGCCTGATAGGTCAGCCCTCCATTTAACCAGACACTGTTAAGTTGGGTACACATAATAGTGATAAGCACTGATACTGTCGGTTCAGCGTTACCCGGCGCTTTGTCTTTTCTGTGTGTATCGCATTTCCAAACAATTTCATTTAACTGTGGATTAGCACACACAGAAAATTGCCTGCAATTCCAGCATTCTAAGCCACACATTTGAAGGAGGAGGCTTACGATGCAGATTATTCTAATTGCAATAGTCGTATTTAACAGTTAGTTTTAAGCGACTAAGCCACAATAATGTTGTATTATATTTATCGGTATCAGCGCTTTATCTATTGTGTTGTACCCAACTTAACAGTGTCTGGTTACCGGGAGAACTGATTCTGTCAGTGTCTGGTTAAATGCAGGGCTGACCTATCAGTTGTCTGGTTATGGAGGCTGACCCTATCATTGTCTTGGTTAATGATGGAGAGCTGACCTATCAGTGTCTGGTGAACTGAGGGCTAACCTTCAGTGTCTGTTGAACTGGAGAGCTCCTATCAGTGTCTGGTTAAACTGGGACTGACCTATCAGTGTTCTGGTTAATGAGGATACCTATCAGGTGTCTGGTTAAATGAAAGATGACCTATCAGTGTCTGGTTAAATGGAGGGTACCTATCAGTGTCTGGTGAGTGTGTTTTTTTTTGACCTGGGTTGATATTTTGGCTGATCAGGTGGAAATATCAGCTGTACATTGCTTCAGATCTTGCAGATCCTGTCCGCTATCTTTTAAACATGTGTGATGTGTGTACCCACTTAAAGCTGGACAACAGGTCAGTTTTTCCCTGAGATTTTAGCTGGATTGTCAGGTGATCGAATTGTGATAGGACATGTTGGTAAATTTTGGCAGTTCGTCTCAGTCTGATTATTCTAGAAGAAATATTGTTGTATCTTCATTTCCTGACCATCAGTTTCCTCCATAGCTCAGGCTTATACAATATCCGTAATAATATTTTTCATTGAAGTCAACAGGCAGACTGAGAGCTGCAAGCACTTACAACTTCTAAAGCTAATGAATGAAAGCAAACCAGGCAGTAAGACTACTTGAAAGGAGTTGTGTTTAGGATTGTTGACGTATACTGAGAAATCTGAGCCATAGTAAAAAAGTTTAATTAAATGTTACTGGATTTTTTGTCAATATAACTTTTATCCATTCATAAAAAAAGTATGGTAAATATTTATTCCAAAGTTATTAAGTTATTTAAAATATTTTTCTAACTACGGCAGGGTGTAGCTCAGAAACTAGATGGATATAAAGTTATAAACAGTTTTGATACATCAGCGACATTTGATTAAAAAGTAGTTTTCCATCTTTAATCGCACTTAAAAAGCAGAATTAAACTTTTGAATACAGACTATTGCAATTTAGATTATCTGCATCGTAAGATCTCCTCCTCCATGTGTGTCTTAGAAGCTGGAAATTGCAGGCATTTTCTTGTGTGCTAATCCACAGCTAATTATTGGGGGGGGGGTCACAAACCCCCCATGTCCGAGACGCCCAACCTCCTATCCGTTACCGGAAAACTCACTCCAGGCAACCGACAGCGGACAGAACAGATCAGACCCGGTGGTTTGGTGAACAACACGATATACTACACAATTAATATTCTAATATCAATATACTCGCGGCCACCCCATTCCGATTAAACAGCGGAATGACCTGTTACCATATCTATGGGGATATCAGGCCCCTACTTCTAACAACCTGTAAGAAAATTGGTTATTCACCCCTAATATTCTATACACAGTTATATGGTATTCTATATACCTACACAATACTTCTCTTAGTAGCGTACTTCGAAGACACAGGTTTGTTTTGGGATATACTCAGAATAGGACAATAGCTATAATGATTTTATATCATTTATTAAAAGTTGACAAAATAGTGCATAAAAAATATAGAAAAAATAAATAAATCACTGAACAGGAAGCGGTAACACAAGTGGGGTAAAATGGTAAAAGAATGAATACTTAAGGATAAATGCCATCTGAAATGTCGGTGAGCAGAGTCCAGAACTTGATAGTCCAGTTATTGGAAAAGAAATCCAAATAATGTTTGCCAATAGTAAGCCAATAAGGTCCGTCCTGTTGGCTTGATGTTATTGTAGATGTTATGAGAGACCAAGCTGTGACCCAATTCCACTTTTATCCTTTACAAAAAATGGGAGGGGTCTGGTCTCTAGAGGGGTGGACTTGGTTCTGCCCCCGAAGGTTGGTTTCCATTTTTGGAGGGAATTTTAAATATCCAATTCCCCTCCAGTCCATAATCCTTGAACCATACATGTCACATTCAAAATATATCATAGATGGTCCATAACTAATTTTCCCCAACAGAATAGAACCAAATACGACATATCTGGGATATCGTAGGCCTAGGAAGGATAATATCTCAAGTTTGGCTCGGGCTATGATATTATATCAGGTATCTATAGATGCAGAATTAATTACTGGATACACTGGGGGTATTTATAAAAACCTACAATATTCTACAATCCTGAATTATTAAGGAATATAATTACCTTTGATCCTGCCAGTTGGTTTTCTGCTGTGTTCTGTACTAGGAGATTCCCTGGCTGTTTTGGTGTTACCATCTTGGACAGTGGTTTGGGATATTACAAGAGGCTTTCACAACCCTTGCCCTTTGAAGTCAGACCTCTTGCTAGGTCAGCTAACAACACCAATGGCCCATGCCTTTGGGGATAGGAAGCAGGGCTTACAGTTAAATGAATTCACTCTGGGACAGGGAACAATGTGTTAGCTGCCATACTGCTGGATCATGAACAAATGGGGAAATAATTGAAATTGGGAGTGCAATTTCATATATTGTCTATGGCTTTTACATTGCAACCCCTGTTCGGCACAGGGGGGGTAGAAAGTTACAGCAGTAAATTGCAAGATCTTCCAAGGCTATAACCAGATTTGGGCCTGACCTTCCTTTCTCCCCATTACAATGAACAACACATATAAATGATGTTACAAAAGCCAACTGAAGATTCATTGATGAGTTTTTTTGCTTGAAAGAACAAGGATAAGTTGTAAACAAGGAATGGTGGAAACTAACACCTGATTAAACAACTCTGTTCGGGCTTCATTCCCCTAAAGTGTTGGTAAAATTAGTGACAGGTATACACCAATCTTGAACTTGTCTTGTATATGCCTAGCCTAAAGGCCCTTACACACATTCGTAGGCGGGTACCGACCGCAAATGCACGATAAGCCTAAACTAAAGTGTATGGGTGTTCGGCTCAATGCACACGTTGATTATCTGGTGGGTGATATCAACATGTCTGACATAAGCGCCCATACACTTACCAAAAGTTGTCCGAAACAACCTTCGTACACATGGTGTGGCACGGGCTCCACGATCACACGTTTGTATTAAGCTTAATACTAGGTACACACATACATTTCTCACCTGGGCTGTTCCTTCGAATAAAAGAATGCGGGCGGTCAGGCGTCCATGGCCGAAAATTACCCCGCCAAATAAAGGTAACGTCGGTATTTACTATATCACAGTGTGTAGAGGCGGTTCCTGTCCGTTTCAGAGTGCCGAAAACCAACCATAGTAGGCGCTCCGATCAATTGGGAATGACGTACAATTTCCATCAGTTGGTAAATCGGCTCACTTTACTTTAAATAGAGGGAGCCGATATATTGTGTGGTGTAGGCCGACACGCCTCCGAATCCCATACCGCTTATATCCAAGTGAGCTGTTGGCACAATGCTTTGGAATCACGGGTATGGCCACACGTACCAATCCTTCAAGATTACAGACAGGATTCACGGCCGAACTTCCTTACTTTAGTAAGCAGGGGCCCCTCCGCAAACAAGAAAGTAATCTTGTCGAAATCGGCTTTTCCAACGATGACGCAGATATTCGTTTGCATCATAAACCGCTTTGGCCGTATACACTTTATTACGAGAAAGGGCCAATCCCGTTGGTAAGCCTTATCAGGAATTTGTGTACCAGCGGGTCAGGATCTGGGTGTAAATGGTGGAAGAGTTCTTTGTATGGCGCAGAGTCCTCAACACAATGGTAGTACACACCGGGTCAGTATTCATTTACAGGGTCCAAAAAACCTTCCCTGCTTCCCATAACGCTGCAGTAAAGGAAAAATGGGGACGCCAGGCAGCACTGAAAATGCAGTCGTAGTGCTCTTTTATGTGACGTTTTCAGACAATGACCAGTCCTTTCTCAAGCAACTACAATGATATGTGAAAGAACCCAGTCCCAAGTCCATCCATTTGAACCAGTCCATTTGTAACTTATCCAATCAATGTTTGCCATAGGGCCAGGTCTGGTCCTGTGTATGGGGAGGGTCTGCCTGTGTATGGGCCAGATTTTTGTCTGTGTATGGGGGCAGGGTTCTCAGGGTGTATGGGGCAAAGTCTGGTCTGTGTACTGGGACAGGGTCGTAGGGGTGTATGGGTCAGAGTCTGTCTGTGTATGGGTCAGAGTCTGTCTGTGTATGGGGCAGGGTCTCAGGGGTATTGCAGAGACTGTCTGTTTATGGGCAGATTCTGTCGTTGTATGGGCAGAAGTCTCAGGTGTCGGGGACGTTCGCATGTGGTATGGGGCAGAGTCTCGGTGTGTATGAGACAGAGTCACGGGGTTTTATGGTCAGAGTTTCTGTCCTGTGTATGTGAAGTGGTCTCGGGGTGTCATTGGGCCAATACAGGGCCTGTCTGTGTATGGGCAGAGTCCTGTCTGTGTATGGGGGGCAAGGGTCTCGGTTGGTATGGGTCAGAGTCTCAGGTGATTGGGCAGGTTCTGTCTGTGTAATGGGCAGGGTCCTCAGGGTGTATGGGGGGCGGTCTGTCTGTCGGTGTATAGGGCATGGGTCTCAGGGTAATCCAGCAATAGTATAATCAGAGAGGCTCACTCCAGGAAGAATAATTCAATATTTATTGTGATATAACGGTGCACAACGTTTCCAAGTGCTTCCCCCCTTCCTCATCTGGTCCTTGTAATGGTGTAGATCGGTCTGTGTATGGGGGCAGGTCTGGTCTGTGTATGAGGCGAGTCCTCATGGTTGTAGGGGCAGAGTCCCTCGGGTTCAGAGTCCTCAGGATGTATGTGGCAAGTCTGGTCTTGTGTTGCGGCAGGTCCTCAGGGTGCTGGGCCAAAGTCTGTCTGTGGATGGGTATGGGCTCGGGGTGTATGGGGCAGAGTCCCTGTCTGTGGTCTAGGAAAGAGTCTCAGGGTGGTATGGGGCAGAGTCTCAGGGTGTATGGGGCAAAGTCTGTCTGGTGTGGGGAAGGTCTCAGGGTGTTGGGGGCAATACAGGGTCTGTCTGTGTATAGGCAGAGTCTGTCTGTGTATGGGCAGGGTCTAAGGGTGTATGGGCAGAGTCTGTCTGTGTATGGAGCAGGGTCTCAGGGTGTATGGAGCAGAGTCTGTCTTGTGTATGGGGACAGAGTTCTCTCTCGGGGTGTGGGGCAATACAGGGCCTGTCTGTGTATGGGGCAGAGTCTGTCTGTGTATGGGGCAGGGTCTCAGGGTGTAATGGGGCAGAGTCCTCAGGTCATGGGGCAGTCTGTCTGTGTATTGGGTAGGGTCTCGGGGTGTATGGGGCAGAGTCTGTCTGTGTATGGGGCAGGTTCTCCTGGTGTATGGGGCAGGGGTTCTCAGGGTGTATGAGGCAATACAGTGCATGTCTATGTATGGGGCAGAGTCTGCTGTGTATGGGGCAGGTCCTCAGGGTGTAAATGGGGAAGGGTCCAGGGTGTATGGGGGCAGAGTCTGTCTGTATGGCGCAAGGTCTCAGGTTATGGAGCAGAGTCTTCTGTGTATGGGGAATGAGTCTCGGGGTATATGGGAATACAGGGCCTGTCTGTGCATGGGGCCGAAGTCTGTCTGTTTATGGGGCAGGGTCCTCAGGGTGTTATGGGGCAGAGTCTCAGGGTGCATGGGGCAGAGTTTGGCTGTGTATTGGGTAGGGTATCGGGGTGTATGGGCAGAGTCTGTCTGTGTATGCGGCAGGGTCTCAGGTGTATGTGGCAGGGTCTCAGTGTTGAGGGCAATACAGTGCCTGTCATGTATGGGGCAGAGTCTGTCTGTGTATGGGGCAGGGTCTAAGGGTGTATGGGGCAAAGTCTGCCTTGTATGGTGCAATCTGTCTGTGTATGAGGCAGGGTTTCAGTTGTATGGGGAAAAGGCTTTCTGTGTAGGGGGCAGAGTCTCGGGGTGGTTATGGGGCAATACAGTGCCTGTCCTGGTATGGGGCAGAGTCTGTCTGTGTATGGGGCAGGTTCTCAGGGTGTATGGGGAAAAGTCTGCCTATGTATGGGGCAGAATCTGTCTGTGTATGGGGCAGGGTTTTAGGGTTTGGGGTAAAGCTTCTGTGTATGGGGCAGAGTCTGTCTGTGTATGGGGCAGAGTATGTCTGTGTAATGCGGCAGGTCTTAGGGTGCATGGGCAGAGTCTGTCTGTGTATGGGGCATAGTCTCAGGGTGCAAGGGGCAGGGTCTGTCCTGTGTATAGGGTAGGGTCTCAGGTGTATGGGGCAGGTCTCAGGGTGTAGGGCAGAGTCTGTCTGTGTATGGGGCAAGGTCTCAGGGTGTATGGGGCGATTCTGTCTGTATAGGAAAGAGTCTCGGTGTATGGGGCAGATTCTCAAGGGTTATGGGATCAAGTGGTCTGTGTGTGGGGCAGGGTCTCAGGGTGTATGGGGCAGGGTCTGTCTGTGATGGAGCAGGGTCTCAGGGTGTATGGGGCAGGGTCTGTCTGTGTATGGAGCGGGTCTCAGGTATGGAGCACAGTCTGTCTGTGTATGGGGCAGGGTCTCAGGGTGGTAGGGCAAAGTCTGTCTGGTTGGGGGCAGGGCTCAGGGTTGTATGTGAAATACAGGGTCTGTCTTTGTATACTGGTTCAGAGTCTCGGATGTATGGGACAGGGTCTGTCTGTGATGTGGGCAGAGTCTGTCTCTGATGGGGCAGAGTCTGTCTGTGTATGGGGCAGAGTCTGTCTGTGTATGTTGCAGGGTCTCAGGGTGTATTGGGCAGGGTGTGTCTGTGTATGGGCATAGTCTCAGGGTGTATGGGGCAGAGTCCAGGTTGGTATTGATCATAGTCTGTCTGTGTATGGGGCCAGGAATTTGTCTGTGTATGGGTCCAGAGTCTGTCTGTGTATGGGGCAGAGTCTCGGGGTGTATGATAAGTCAGACTCACAGGTGTATGGGGCAGGTCCCTGTCTGTGTAGTATGGGGGCTGAGTCCCCGGGGTGTAGGGGCAATACAGGGCCTCTGTCGTGTACTGGGGCATAGTCCTGTCCTTGTAGGGGCAGATCTCAGGGTACATGGGTCAGAGTCTGTCTTGTATAGGGTAGGGTCTCGGGGTGTATGGGGCAGAGTCTTTCTGTGTATGGGGAAGTGTCTCGGGGTGTATGGGGCAATACAGGGCCTGTCTGTGTATTTGCAGAGTCTGTCTGTGTATTGGGCAGGGTCTCAGGGTGTATGGGGCTGAGTCTCAGGGTGCATGGGGCAGGGTCTGTCTGTGTATGGGGTAGGTTCCCCCCACCCCCCCCCCCCCCCCCCTCGGGTGATGGGGGCCGAGTCTGGTGTCTGTGTATGGTGCTAGCATGTCTCAGGGTGTATGGGGCGGATTGCTGTCTGTGTATAGGGCAGGGTCTCAGGAATCCAAGCAATAGTTCAGAGAGGCGCACTCAGGAAAGATATAATTCAATATTTATTGTGATATAACGGTGCACAACGTTTCGGTGCTTCCCCCTTCTCAGGGTCTGTCTGTGTATGGGGTAGAGTCTGTCTGTGTATGGGGCAGGGTCTGTCTGTGTATGAGGCAGAGTCTCAGGGTGTATGGGGCCCAGAGTCTCGTGCGAGTCTCAATAGTATGGGGCAAAGTCTGTCTGTGTATGCGGCAGGGTCTCAGGGTGCATCGGGGGCAAAGTCTGTCTGTGTATGGGGTAGGGGCTCGGGGTGGTATGGGGCAGAGTCCTGTCTTTGTATAGGAACGAGTCTCACAGGTGTTTGGTGCAGAGTCTCAGGTTGTATGGGGCAAAGTCTGTCTGTTTGTGGGGAAGGGTCTCAGGGTGTATGGGGCAATACAGGTCTGTCTGTGTTATGGGCGGTCTGTCTGTGTGTGGGGAAGGGTCTCAGGTGTATGGGGCAATACAGGGTCTGTCTGTGTATGGGGCAGATCCTGTCTGTGTATGGGGCAGGGTCTTAAAAGGTGTAGGAGCAGAGTCCCTTGTCTGTTATGGGCAGAGTCTCGGGTGTCAGGGCAATACAGCCCTGTCTGTGTATGGGGCAAGTCGTCTGTGTATGGGCAGGGTCTCAGGGTGTCTTGGGCAGAGTCTCAGGGTGCATGGGGCATCTGTCTGTGTATTGGGTAGGGTCTCGGGGTGTATGGGGCAGAGTCTGCTGTTATGGGGAAGGTTCTCATGGTGTAAAAATGGGTGGCGGGTCTCAGGTGTAATGAGGCAATCACGGTGCATGTCTATGTATGGGTGCCAGAGTCTGTCTGTGTATGGGGCGGGTCTTCAGGGTGTATGGGGGCAGAGTCCTGTCTGTTGTATGGATCAAGGGTCCTCATGGTGTATGGAGCAGAGTCTGTCTGTGATGGGAAGAATCTCGGGGTATATGGAGCAATACAGGGCCTGTCTGTGCATGGGTCAAGTCTGTCTGTGTATGGGGGCAGGTCTCAGGTGTATGGGGCTGAGACTCAGGGTTGCATGGGCAGATTTGTCCTGTGTATTGGGTAGGGTATCGGGGTGTAGGTGGCAAGAGTCTGTCTGTGTTATGCGGCAGGGTCTCAGGGTGTATGGGGCAGGGTCTCAGGGTTGTATGAGGCAATACAGTGCCGGTCTATGTATGGGGCAGAGTCTGTCTGTGGTAATGGGCAGGGTCTAAAGGGTGTATGGGGCAAAGTCTGCCTATGTATGGGGCAGAATCTGTCTGTGTATGAGGCCGGTTTCAGGGTGTAGGGGAAAAGGTCTTAATCTTTGTAGGGGCAGATCTCGGGGTGTATGGGCAATACAGTTGGGGCCTGTCTGGGTATGGGTGGGGCATAGTCTGTCTGTGTATGGGGCAGGGTCCGGGGATGGGGCAGAGACTCAGGGTGCATGGGGCAGAGTTTGTCTGTGTATTGGGTAGGGTATCGGGGTGTATGGGGCAGAGTCTGTCTGTGTATGCGGCAGGTCTCAGGGTGTATGGGGCAGGGTCTCAGGGTGTATGAGGCAATACAGTGCCTGTCTATGTATGGGGCAGAGTCTGTCTGTGTATGGGGCAGGGTCTATAAGGGTGGGTATGGGCTAGTCTGCCTAATGTATGGGGCAGAATCTGTCTGTGTATGAGGCAGGGTTTCAGGGTGTATGGGGAAAAGGCTTTCTGTGTATGGGGCAGAGTCTCGGGGTGGTATGGGGCCCACTACAGTGCCTGTCTGTGTATGGGGCAGAGTCTGTCTGTGTATGGGTGGGGCTCGGGGTTGTATGGGGCAGAGTCTGTCCTGTGTATAGGAAAGCGTCTCAGGTGTATGGTGCAGAGTCTCGGGGTGTATGGGGAAAAGGCTTTCTGTTTATGGGGCAGAGTCTCGGGGTGTATGGGCACATACATGCCTGTCCTTGAATGGGCAAGTCTGTCTGGTGGTAATGGGCAGGGTCTCAGTGATGGGGCAAAGTCTGGGCCTATGTATGGGGCAGATCTGTCTGTGTATGGGCCAGGGTTTTAGGGTGTATGGGGCAAGGCTTCTGTGTATGGGGCAATAGCTGTCTGTGTCTGGTCAGAGTCTGTCTGTGTATGCGGCAGGGTCTTAGGGTTGCTGGGGCAGATTCCTGTCTGTGTATGGGCAGAGTCGCAGGGGTGCATGGGGCAGAGTCCTGGCTGTGTATATGGGAGGGTCTCAGGGTGTATGGGGCAGGGTCTCAGGGTGTATGGGCAGAGTCTGTCTGTGTATGGGGCAGGTCTCAGGGTGTATGGGGCAGATTTCTGTCTGTATAGGAAAGAGTCTCAGGGTGTCTGGGGCAGATTCTCAGGGTGTATGTTGGCAAAGTCCTGTCTGTGTGTGGGGCAGGGTCGCCGGGTGTATGGGGCAGGGTCTGTCTGTGTAGGAGCAGGGTCTCAGGGTGTTATTGGCATTGGTCTGTCTGTGTATGGAGCAGGTCTCAGGGTGTATGGAGCACAGTCTGTCTGTGTATGGGGCAGAGTCTCGGGGTGTATGGGGCCAATACAGGGCCTGTCTGTGTATGGGGCAGAGTCTGTCTTTGTATGGGGCAGGGTCTTGAGGGTGGTATGGGGCAGAGACTCAGGGTGCATGGGGCAGAGTTTGTCTGTGTATTGGGTAGGGTATCGGGGCTATGTATGGGCCATAGTCTGGCCTCGTGTAATGCGGAAGGGTCTCAGGGTTGGAGGGGGCAGGCAGATGTAGGGTCTCAGGTGTATGAGGCCACTACAGTGCCTGTCCTATGTATTGGCTGAGTCCTTCCTGTTGTAGGGCAGGGTCTAAGGTTGTATGGGGCAAAGTCTTCCTATGTATGGGGCAGAATCCGTCTGTGTATGAGGCAGGGTTTCAGGGTGTATGGGGAAAAGGCTTTCTGTGTATGGGTCAGAGTCTCGGGGTGTATGGGAATCAGAGTCTGTCTGTGTATGGGGCAGATTCTGTCTGTGTATGGGGCAAGGTCTCATTGGTGTATGGGGCAAAGTCTGCCTATGTATGGGGCATAATCTGTCTGTGTATGGGGCAGGGTTTTAGGGTGTATGGGGCAAAGGCTGTCTGTGTATGGGGCAGAGTCTGTCTGTGTATGGGGCAGTCGGTTCTTGTATGCGGCCGGGTCCTTTAGGGTGCATGGCAGAGTTTGTTCTGTGTATGGGTTGCAGAGTTCGGTGCAGGGCATGGTCTGTCTGTGTTAACAGGGTAGGGTCTCAGGGTGTAATGGGGCAGGGTCTCGGGTGTAATGGGTCGAGTCTGTTCTGTGTATGGGGCAAGGTCTCAGGGTGTATGGGGCAGATTCTGTCTGTATAGGAAAGAGTCTCAGGGTGTATGGGGCGATTCTCAGGGTGTATGGGACAAAGTCTGTCTGTGTGTGGGCAGGTCCTCAGGGTGTAGGGGCAGGGCCTGTCTGTGTATGGAGCAGGGTCTCAGGGTGTATGGGGCAGGGTCTGTCTGTGTATGGAGCAGGGTCTCAGGGTGTATGGAGCACAGTCTGTCTGTGTATGGGGCAGGGTCTCAGGTGTATGGGCAAAGTTCTGCTGTGTATGGGGGCAGGGTCCTCAGGTTTATGTGGAAATACAGGGTCTGTCTTTGTATGGGCAAGAGTCTCGGGGTGTATGGGGCAGGGTCTGTCTGTGAATGGGGCAGAGTCTGGCTGTGTATGGGGCAGGTCTGTCTGTGTATGTTTCAGGTCTCAGGGTGTATGGGGCAGGGGGTGTGTCTGGTATGGGGCAGGAAGTCCCCAGGGTGTATGGGGCAATCTCAGGGTGTATGGATCGAGTCTGTCCTGTGTCATGGGGCAGGATTTGTCTGTGTATGGGTCGAGTCTGTCTGTGTATGGGGCCAGAGTCGCGGGTGTATGAGGCAGACTCACAGGGTGTATGGGGCAGAGTCTGTCTGTGTATGGGCAGATTCTCGGGTGTATGGGGCAATACAGGGCCTGTCTGTGTTGGGGGCAGAGTCTGTCTGTTGTATGGGGCAGAGTCTCAGGGTACATGGGGCAGAGTCTGTCTGTGTATAGGGTAGGGTCTCGGGGTGTATGGGGCAGAGTCTGGTCTGTGTATGGGGAAGTGTCTCGGGGTGTATGGGGCAATACGGCCTGTCTGTGTATGGGGCAGAGCCTGTCTGTGTATGGGCAGGGTCTCAGGGTGTATGGGGCAGAGTCAAGCAGGGTGCATGGGGCAGGTTCCGGTCTGTGTATGGGGTAGGGCTCTCTTCGGGGTGTATTGGGCAGAGTCTGTCTTGTGTATGGGTGGCAGGTTCCTCAAGGGTGTAATGGGCGGACTTCTGTCTGTGTATAGGGCAGGGTCTCAGGGTATCCAAGCACTCGTATCAGAGAGGCGCACTCAGGAAGATATAATTCATATTTTTGTGATATAAACGGGCACTAAGTTTCGGTGCTTCCCCCTTCCTCAGGGTCTGTCTGTGTTGGGTAGAGTCTGTCTGTGTATGGGCAGGGTCTGTCTGTGTATGAGGCAGAGTCTCAGGGTGTATGGGCAGAGTCTCGGGTGCCGAGTCTCAGATGTATGGGGCAAAAAAAAAAAAAAAAAAAAGGTTCCCCCTGTCTGTGTTAGCGGCAGGGTCTCAGGGTGCATGGGGCAAAAGTCTGTCCTGTGTATGGGGGTAGGGGCTCGGGTTGGTTGGGGCAGTAGTCTGTCTGTGTATAGGAAAGAGTCTCAGGGTGTATATGGGGCAGAGTCTCGTTGTATGGGGCAATACAGGGCCTGTCTGTGTATGGGGCAGAGTCTGTCTGTGTATGGGCAGAGTCTCAGGGTACATGGGGCAGAGTCTGTCTGTGTATAGGGTAGGAGGTCTCGGTGTGTATGGGGCAGGTCTTCTTGTTAGGGTAAGTGCTCGGGGTGTATGGGGGCAATACCGGCCTGTCTGTGTATGGGGCAGAGTCTGTCTGTGTATGGGCAGGGTCTCAGGGTGTATGGGCAGAGTCTCAGGGTGCATGGGGCAGGTTCTGTCTGTGTATGGGGTAGGGTCTCGGGGTGTATGGGGCCAGTCTGTTCTTGTAGGGGCAGGGGTCTCAGGGTGTATGGGGGGGCGATTCTGTCTGTGTATAGGGCAGGGTCTCAGGGTAATCCAGCAATAGTATCAGAGAGGCGCACTCAGGAAAGATATAATTCAATATTTATTGTGAATAACGGTGCACAACCTTTTCGTGCTTCCCCCTTCCTCGGGTCTGTCGGTGTAATGGGGGTAGAGTCCTGTCTTTGTATGGGCAAGGGTTGTCTGTGTATGAAGGCAGAGTCTCAGGGTGTAATATGGGGCAAGTCTCGGGTCAGAGTCTCAGGATTATGGGGCACAGTCTGTCTTGTATGCGGCAGGGTCTCAGGGTGCGATGGGCAGAAGTCCTTCTGTGTATGGGGTAGGGGCTCGGGGTGTTATGGGGCAGAGTCCTGTCTGTGTATAGGAAAGATTCGTCAGGGTGGTATGGGGCAGAGTCTCATGGTGTATGGGGCAAAGTCTGTCTGTGTGTGGGAGGTCCTCAGGGTGTATGGGCAATACAGGGTCTGTCTGTGTATGGGGCAGAGTCTGTCTGTGTTGTGGGGAGGGTCTCAGGGTGGTATGGGGCAATACAGGGTCTGTCCTGTTTAATGGTGCAGAGTCTGTTCTGTGTATGGGGCAGGGTCTAAGGTGTATGGGGCAGGGTCTCAGGGTGTACTGGGGCAGAGTCTGTCTGTGTATGGAGCAGGGTCTCAGGGTGTATGGAGCGAGTCGTCTGTGTATGGGGCAGAGTCTCGGGGTGTCTGGGGTCATACAGGGCCTGTCTGTGTATGGGGGCAAGTCTGTCTGTGTATGGGGCAGGGTCTCAGGGTGTATGGGGCAGAGTCTCAGGGTGCATGGGGCAGTCTGTCTGTGTATGGGTAGGGTCTCGGGTGATGGGGCAGAGTCTGTCTGTGTTGGGGCGGTTCTCCGGGTGTATTGGGCAGGTCTCAGGTGTATGAGGCATAACAGTGCTGGTCCTATGTATGGGGCAGAGTCTGTCTGTGTAATTGGGCAGGGTCTCAGGGTATGTCTGTGTATGGGGCAGATCTGTCTGTGTATGGGCAGGGTCTCAGGGTGTATGGGGCAGAGTCTGTCTGTGTATGTGGAAAGTCTCGGGGTATATGGGGCCATACAGCCTGTCTGTGCATGGGGCAGAGTCTGTCTGTGTATGGGGCAGGGTCCTCAGGGTGTATGGGGCAGGGGGGCCCCCAAAGAGACTCAGGGTGCATGGGGCAGAGTTTGTCTGTGTATTGGGTCTGGTATCGGGGTGTATGGGGCAGAGTCTTTCTGTGTATGCGGCATGGGTCTCAGGGTGTATGGGGCAGGGTCCTCAGGGTGGTATGAGGCAATACAAGTGCCTGTCTAATGTATGGGGCAGAGTCTGTCTGTGTATGGGGCAGGTCTAAGGTGTATGGGGCCGGAGTCTGCCTATGTATGGGGCAGAATCTGTTCTGTGTAGAGGCAGGTTTCGGGGTATGGGGAAAAGGCTTTTCTGTGTATGGGGCAAGAGTCTCTCGGGGTGTATGGGGCAATACATGCCTTCGTGTATGGGGCAGGGTCTGTTTGTGTATGGGGCAGGGTCTCAGGGTGTATGGGGCAGGGTCCTCAGGGTGTATGGGGCAGAGACTCAGGGTGCATGGGGCAGGAGGTTTGCTGTGTATTGGGTAGGGTATCGGGGTGTAATGGGGCAGAGTCTGTCTGTGTATGCGGCAGGGTCTCAGGGTGTATGGGGCAGGGTCTCAGGTTGTATGAGGCAATACAGTGCCTGTTCCAGGTATGGGGCAGAAGTCCGTCTGTGTAGGGGCAGGTTCCTAAGGGTGTATGGGGCAAAGTCTGCCTATGTATGGGGCAGAATCTGTCTGTGTATGAGGCAGGGTTTCAGGGTGTATGGGGAAAAGGCTTTCTGTGTATGGGGGGAACAGAGTCTCGGGGTGTATGGGGCAATTACAGTGCCTGTCTGTGATGGGGCAAATATTCTGTCTGTCTATGGGTAGGGCTCGGGGTTGTATTGGGCAGAGTCTGTCTGTGTATAGGAAAGAGTCTCCGAGGGTGTATGGGGCAGAGTCTCAGGGTGTATGGGGAAAAGGCTTTCTGTTATGGGCAGAGTACTCTGGTTGTATGGGCATAATTGCCTGTCTGTGTTGGGGGCAAGAGTATGGTCTGTGTATGGGGCAGGGTCTCAGGGTGTATGGGGCAAAGTCTCCCTGCCTAGGTATGGGGCAGAATCTGTCTGTGTATGGGGCAGGGTTTTAGGGTGTGGGTCAAAGGCTGTCTGTGTTATGGGGCATAGTCTGTCGTGTATGGGGCAGAGTCTGTCCTGTGTATGCGGCAGGGTCTTAGGGTGCATGGGGCAGAGTCTGTCTGTGTATGGGGCAGAGTCTCAGGGTGCATGGGGCAGAGTCTGTCTTGTCTAGGGTAGGGTCTCAGGGTGTATGGGGCAGGGTCAGGGTGTATGGGCGAGTCTGTCTGGCTGTGTATGGGGCCAAGGTCTCAGGGTGTTGGTGGCCAGATTCTTTCTGTAAGGAAAGAGTCTCAGGGTGTATGGGGCAATTCCTAGGGTGTATGGGGGCACAGTCTGTCTGTGTGTGGGGGCAGGGGTCTCGAGGTTATGGGGCATGGTCTGTCTGTGTATGTAGGAGGGTCCTCAGGGTGTATGGGCAGGTCTGTCTGTGTATGGGCAGGGTCCCTCAGGTGTATGGAGCACCTCTGTCTGTGTACATGGGGGGCAGAGTCTCGGGGTGTATGGGGCCTACATGCCTGTCTGTGTAAATGGGCAGATTCTGTCTGTGTATGGGTCGAGGGTCTGAGGGTGTATGGGGGCAAGTCTCAGGTTGGCATGGGCAGTCTGTCTGTGTATGGGGTAGATCCGGGGGGGTAGGGGCAGAGTCTGGTCCTGTGTATGGGGCAGGTTCTCAGGGTGTATGGGGCAGGGTCTCATGGTGTATGAGGCAATACCTGCATGTCTATGTATGGGGCAGAGTCTGTCTGTGTATGGGGCAGGGTCTCAGGGTGTTGGGGAAGGGGTCTCAAGGGGGTATGGGGGCGAGTCTGTCTGTGTATGGAGCAGGGTCTCAGGGTGTATGGAGCAGAGTCTGTTCTTGTATGTGGAAAGCCTCGGGGTAGATGGGCAGTACAAGGGCCTGTCTTGTGCATGGGCAGAGTCTGTCTGTGTATGGGCAGGGCTCAGGGTGTTATGGGCAGAGACTCAGGGTGCATGGGGCAGAGTTTGTCTGTGTATTGGTAGGGTATCGGGTGTATGGGCCAGAGTCTGTCTGTGTATGCGGCAGGGTCTCAGGGTGTATGGGGCAGGGTCTCAGGGTGTATGAGGCAATACAGTGCCTGTCTATGTATGGGGCAGAGTCTGTCTGTGTATGAGGCAGGGTTTCAGGGTGTATGGGGAAAAGGCTTTCTGTGTATGGGGCAGAGTCTCGGGTGTAATGGGCAATAAGTGCCTGTCGTGTTGGGAGTGGGGCAGTCTGCCTATGTATGGGGCAGAATCTGTCTGTGTAATGGGGTCAGGTTTTAGGGTGTAATGGGGCAAAGGAAAGGCTGGTCCTGTGTATGGGGCAGAGTCATGTCCTGTGTATGGGGCAGAGTCCTGTCTGTGTAATGCTGCGGGTCTTTAGGGTGCATGAATAAGTCTGTCCTGTGTATGGTGGGCAGAGTCCTCCTGTGCATGGGGCAGAGTCTGTCTGTGTATAGGGTAGGGTCTCAGGTTGTATTGGGCAGGGTCTCAGGGTGATGGGGCAAGTCTATCTGTGTATGGGGCAAGGTCTCCGGGTGTATGGGGCAGATTCTGTCTGTATAGGAAAGAGTCTCAGGGTGTATGGGGCAAGATTCTCAGGTGTATGGGCAAAAAAGTCTGTCTGTGTGTGGGGCAGGGTCTCAGGGTGTATGGGGCAGGTCTGTCTGTGTAGGAGCAGGTCTCAGTGGTTCGTATTGGGGCAGGTCCCTTCTGTGTATGGAGCAGGGTCTCATGGTGTAGCGCCCAGTTCTGTCTGTGTAGTGGGCAGGGTCGCTGGTGTATGGGGCAAATCGTCTTTGTATGGGGCAGGTCTCAGGGTGTAGTGGAAATACATGGTCTGCTTTGTATGGGGGCAGAGTCTCGGGTTGTATGGGGGGCAGTGTCTGTCTGTGAGGTGTCAGAGTCTGTCTCGTAGGGGGCAGGGTCTGTCCTTTGTATGGGGCAGGGTCTGTCTGTGTATGTTGCAGGGTCTCAGGGTGTATGGGGCAGGGTGTGTCTGTGTATGGGGCAGAGTCTTTCAGGTGTATGGGGCATGAGTCTCAGGGTGTATGGGTCGAGCTGTCTGTGTATGGGGCAGGATTGTCCTTTGTATGGGTCAGAGTCTGTCTGTGTATGGGGCAGAGTCTCGGGGTGTATTGAGGCAGACTCACAGGGTTATGGGGCAGAGTCCTGTTCTGTGTATGGGGCAGAGTCTCGTGGTATATGGGGCAATACAGGGCCTGTCTGTGTATGGGCAGAGTCTGTCTGTGTAGGTGGGGTGGGAAGTCTCAGGGCACATGGGGCCAGAGTCTGTCTGTGATAGGGTAATGGTCCCTCGGGTGTATGGGGGCAGAGTCTGTCTGTGTATGGGCAGGGTCGCAGGGTGTATGGGGCAAAGTCTGTCTTTGTATGGGGCAGAGGTCCTTTGTATGGGGCGAGTCATCGGGGTGTATGGGGCAGGTCTGTTCGTGAAGGGGCAGAGTCTGTCTCGTAAGGGGCAGGGTCTGTCTGTGTAGGGGCAGGGTCTTCTGTGTACTGGGGCAGGTCTCGTGTATGGGGCAGAGTCTGTCTATGTATGGGGCAGGGTGTGCCCCTGTGTATGGGGCAGATTCTCAGGTTGTATGGGCAGAGTCTTAGGGGTAATGGGGCAAGAGTGTCATGTGTATGGGGCAGGATTTGTCTGTGTATGGGGCAGGGGTCTCAGGGTGTATGGGGCAAGTCTGTCTGTGTATGGGGCAGAGTCTTTCTTGTATGGGGCATGTTCTCGGTGTATGGGGCAGGGGTCCTGTCTGTGTATGGGGCAGGGTCTCAGGGTGTATGGGGCAGTCTGTCTGTGTATTGGGTAAGGGTCTCAGGTGTATGGGGCAGATTCTGTCTGAATATGGGGCAGGTTCTCAGGGTGTAATGGGGCAGGGTCTCAGGGTGTTTATGAGGCAATACAGTGCATGTCTATGTATGGGGCAGAGTCTCTCTGGTTTCGTGGCAGGGTCTCAGGGTGTATGGGGAAGGGTCTCTCACGGGTGTATGGGGCAGAGTCCTTTCTGTGTATGGAGCAGGGTCTCAGGGTGTATGGAGCAGAGTCTGTCCTCTGTATTGGGAAGAGTCTCGGGGTATATGGGGCAATACAGGGCCCTGTCCTGTGCATGGGGCAGAGTCTTGTCGGTGATGGGGCAAGGGTCTCAGGGTTATTGGGCAGAGACTCCGGGTGCATGGGCAGAGTTTGTCTGTGTACTGGGTAGGGTATCGGGGTGTATGGGGCAGAGTCTGTCTGTGTTATGCGGCAGGGTCTCAGGGTGTATGGGGCAGGTCCATGGTGTAATGGGCAATACAGTGGGCCGGTCTATGTATGGGGCAGAGTCTGTCTGTGTATGGTCAGGGTCTCAGGGTGTATGGGGCAAAGTCTGCCTATGTATGGGGCAGAATCTGCCTGTGTATGAGGCGGGTTTCATGGTGTAATGGGGAAAGGCTTTCTGTGTATTGGGCAAAGTCACGGGGTGTATGGGGCGCATACAGTGCCTTCTGTGTATGGGCAGAGCTGTCTGTGTATGGGGCAGAGTCTCAGGGTGTATTGGGCAAAGTCTGTCTGTGTATGGGGCAATCTGTCTGTGTATGGGGCAGGGTTTTAGGGTATATGGGGCAAAGGCTGTCTGTGTATGGGGCAGAGTCTGTCCTGTGATGGGGCAGAGGTCCCTGGTCGTGCATGGTGTCAGAGTCCTGTCGTGCTGGGGCAGAGTCTCGGGTGCATGGGCAGAGTCTTCTGTGTATAGGAGGGTCTCAGGGTTGTATGGGGCAGTTCTCAAGGTATGGGGCAGAGTCTGTCTGTGTATGGGGCAAAGTCTCAGGGTGTATGGGGCAGATTCTGTCGTATAGAAGAGTCTCAGGGTGTATAGGGGCAGATCCTCATGTGTAGGGGCAAATTCTGTCTGTGTGGTGGGGCAGGGCTAGGGTGGTATGGGGCATGGGTCTGTCTGTGTATGGAGCAGGTCTCAGGTGTATGGGGCAGGGTCTGTACTGGTATGGATCAAGGGTCTCGGGTGTATGGAGCACAGTCTGTCTGTGTATGGGGCAGGGTCTCAGGGTTGTATGGGGCCAAATCTGTCTGTGTATGGGGCAGGGTCTTCAGGGTGTATGTGGGAATACAGGGTCTGTCTTGTATGGGGCAGAGTCTCGGGGTGTATGGGGCAGGTCTGTCTGTGAATGGGCAGGTCTGTCTGTGAATAATTGTGCAGAGTCCTGTCTCTGTATGTGGCAGGGGTCTGTCCTTTGATGGGCAGGATCTGTCTGTGTATTTTGCAGGTCGCAGGGGTGTATGGGGCAGGGTGTGTCCTGTGTATGGGCAGAGGCTCAGGGTTGTATGGGGCAGAGTCTGTCTGTGTATGGGGCAGGATTGGTCTGTGTATGGTTCAGAGTCTGTCTGTGTATGGGGCAGAGTCCTCGTGGTGTATGAGGCAGACTCACAGGGTGTATGGGGCAGAGTCTGCCTTTGTATAGGGTAGGGTCTCGGGGTGTATGGGGCAGAGTCCTGTCTGTGTATGGGTAAGTTCTCCGTGGTGTATGGGGCAATACAGGGCCTGTCTGTGTATGGGGCAGAGTCTGTCTGTGTATGGGGCAGGGTCTCATCGTGTATGGGCAGAGTCTCAGGGTGGCATGGGGCAGGGTCTGTCTGTGTATGGGGTAGGGTCTCGGGGTGTAGGGGCAAGAGTCTGTCTGTGTATGGGGCAGGGTCTCAGGGTGGTATGGGGCGGATTCTTCTGTGTAAAGAGGCAGGTCTCAGGGTAATCCCAAGCAATCGATCAGAGAGGCGCACTCAGGAAAGATATAATTCAATATTTATTGTGATATAACGGTGCACCACTTTCGTTGCTTCCGCCCTTCCGCGTTCCCTCAGGGTCTGTCTGTGTATGGGGCAGAGTCTGTCTGTGTATGGGCAGGGTCTGTCCTGTGTATAGGCAGAGTCTCAGGTGTATGGGGCAGAGTCTCGGGGCAGAGTCTCAGGATGTATGGGGCAAAGTCTGTCTGTGTATGCGGCGGTCTCATGGTGCATGGGGGCAAAGTCGTCTGTGTATGGGGTAGGGGCTCGGGTGGTATGGGGCAGAGTCTGTCTGTGTTGGGGCAGAGTCTCGGGGTGTATGAGGCAGACTCACAGGGTGTATGGGGCAGAGTCTGTCTGTGTATGCGGCAGAGTCTCGGGGTGTATGGGGCAATACAGGGCCTGTCTGTGTATGGGGCAGAGTCTGTCTGTGTTGGGGCAGAGTCTCAGGGTAAATGGGGCAAGAGTCTGTCTGTGTATAGGGTAGGGTTTCTTCTCGGGGTGTATGGGGCAGAGTCTGTCTGTGTATGGGGCAGGTGTGCTCCAGGGTGTATGTGGGGCAGAGTCTGTCTGTGTATGGGGCAGGGGGTCTTCAGGTGTGTATGGGGCAAAGTCTTGTCTGTGTATGGCAGAGTCTGTCCTGTGTATGGGCCGAGTCTCTGGGTGAGGGGCTCAGGTCCTGTCTGTGAAGGGGCAGAGTCGTCCTCCTGTATGGGTCAGGGGTCTGTCTGTGTATGGTCAGGGGTTCTTTTTTCTCTGTGATGGGGCAGGTCTCGGTGTATGGGGCAGGTCTGTCTATGTATGGGGCAGGGTGTGTCTGTGTATGGGGCAGATTCTCAGGGTGTTGGGCAGCGTCTTTAGGGTGTTGGGGCAGAGTGTCTGTTATGGGGCAGGATTTGTCTGTGTATGGGGCAGGGTCCAGGGTGTATGGGGCAGAGTCTGTCTATGTATGGGGCAGGGTCTCAGGGTGTAGGGGGGCAGGGTCTGTCTGTGTATGGGGCGGGTCTCAGTGTATGGTGCAGAGTCTGTCTGGTAACGGTAGGGTCTCGGGTGTATGGGGCAGAGTCTGTCTGTGTATGGGGCAGGTTCCAGGGTGTAGGGGCCATGGTCTATGGTGTATGAGGCAATACAGTGCATGTCTATGTATGGGGCAGAGTCTGTCTGTGTATGGGGCAGGGTCTCAGGGTGTATGGGGAAGGGTCTCAGGGTGTATGGGGCAGAGTCTGTCTGTGTAGTGGAGCCATGGTCCAGGGTGTATGGAGAGCAGAGTCTGTCTGTGTTATGGGGAGAGTCTCGGGGTATATGGGGCAAGACAGGGCCTGTCTGTGCATGGGGCAGAGTCTGTCAGTGTATGGGGCAGGGTCTCAGGGTGTATGGGGCAGAGACTCAGGGTGCATGGGGCAGAGTTTGTCTGTGTATTGGGGTAGGGGATCGGGGTGTATGGGGCAGAATCTGTCTGTGTATGGCGGCGGGTCTCAGGGTGTATGGGTCAGGGTCTCAGGGTGTATGAGGCAATACATTGCCTGTCTATGTAGGGGCAGAGTCTGTCTGTGGTATGGGGCAGGGTCTTAGGGTGTATGGGGCAAAGTCTGGCTATGTATGGGGCAGAATCTGTCTGTGTATGAGGCAGGGTTTCAGGGTGTATGGGGAAAAGGCTTTCTGTGTATGGGGCAGAGTCTCGTGGTGTAATGGGGCACTACAGTGCCTGTCTTGTATGGGACAGAGTCTGTCTGTGTATGGCAGGTCTCCGGGTGTTGGGGCAAGTCTGCTATGATGGGGCAGAATCTGTCTGGGTATGGGGCAGGGTTTTAGGTGTATGGGCAAAGGCTTCTCTGTGTATGGTGGGGGCAGATCCTGTCTGTGTATGGGGCGAGTCCTGTCTGTGTATGCGCCAAGGGTCTTAGGGTCATGGGGCAGAGTCTTCTTGTATGGGGCATCGTCTCAGGTGCATGGGGCAGAGTCCTGTCCTGTGGTATAGGGTAGGGTCTCAGGGTGTATTGGCAGGTCTCAGGTGTTGGGACAGAAGTCTCGGGTGTATGGGGCAATACGTGCCTTCTGTGTATGGGCAGAGTCTGGTCTGTGTATGGGCAATGGTCTCCAGGGTGTAATGGGGCAATACAGTGCCTGTCTATGTATGGGGCAAGAGTCTGTCTGTGTAATGGGGCAGGGTCTAAGGTATGGGGCGAAAGTCTGCTAATGTATGGTGAAATCTGTCTGTGTATGCCAGGGTTTCATGTGTAATGGGAAAAAGCTTCGTGTATGGGGCATAAGGCTCGGGGGTGTATGGGGCAATACAGTGCCTGTCTGTGTATGGGACAGAGTCGTCTGTGTAATGGGCAGGGTCTCAGGGTGTATGGGGCAAAGTCTGCCTATGTATGGTTGGCAGAATCTGTCTGTGTATGGCAGTTTTAGGGTGTATGGGCAAGGCTTTCTGTGTATGGGGCAGAGTCTGTCTGTGTATGGGGCGAGTCGTCCTGTGTATGCGGCAGGGTCTTGGGTGGGCATGGGGCATAGTCTTTCTGTTTATGGGGCAGAGTCTGTCCTGTGTATGCGGCCGTGTCTTAGGGTGCATGGGCAGATTCTTGTCCTGTGTATGGGGCAGAGTCTCAGGGTGTATGGGGTCAAGTCTGTCTGTGTATAGGGTAGGGTCTCAGGGTGTATGGGGCAGGGTCTCATGGGTGTATGGGGCGAAGTCTGTCTGTGTATGGGGCAAGGTCTCGGGTGTATGGGGCAGAATTCTGTCGTATAGAAAGAGTCTCAGGGTGTATGGGGCGATTTCAGGGTTTATTGGGCAAAGTCTGTCTGTGTGGGGGCAGGGTCTCAGGGTGTATGGGGCAGGGTCTGTCTGTTATTGAGTCAGGGTCTCAGGGTGTATGTGGCAGGGTCTGTCTGTGTATGGAGCAGGTCTCAGGGTGTATGGAGCACAGTCTGTCTGTGTATGGGGCAGGGTCTCAGGGTGTATGTGGCAAAGTCTTCTGTGTATTTAGGGGGCAGGGTCTCAGGGTTATGTGGAAATACAGGTCTGTCTTTGTATGGGCAGAGTCTCGGGGTGTATGGGGCAGTCCTGTCTGTGAATGGGGCAGAGTCTGTCTCTGTATGGGGCAGGGTCTGTCTGTGTATGGGAAGGTCTGTCTGTGTATGTTGCACAGGGTCTCAGGGTGTATGGGGCTGGTGTGCTGTGTATGGGGCAGAGTCTCAGGGTGTATGGGGCAGAGTCTCAGGGTGTATGGGTCAGAGTCTGTCTGTGTATGGGGCAAGGATTTGTCTGTGTATGGGTCAGAGTCTGTCTGTGTATGGGGCAGAGTCTTGGGGTGGTATGAGGCAGAACTACAGGGTGTATGGGGCAGAGTCTGTCCTGGTATGGGGCATAGTCTCGGGTGTATTCTGGGGCACTAACAGGCCTGTCTGTGTATGGGGGGCAGAGTCTGTCTGTGTATGGGGCAGAGTCTCAGGGTACTGTGGCAGAGTCCTGTCCTGTGTATAGGGGTAGGGTCTCGGGGTGTATGGGGCAGAGTCTGTCTGTGGTATGGGGGAAGGTCTTAGGGTGTATGGGGCAATACAGGGCCCTGTCTGTGTATGGGGCGAGTCTGTCTGTGTATGGGCAGGGGTCTCAGGGTGTATGGGGCAGAGTCTCAGGGTGCAGGGTTCAGGTTCTGTCTGTGTATGGGGGTAGGGTCTCGGGGTGTATGGGGCAGAGTCTGTCTGTGTATTGGGGCAGGGTCTCAGGGTGTTGGGGCGGATTCTGTCTGTGTATAGTGCAGGGTCCTCAGGGTAATCCAAGCAATGTATCAGAGAGGCGCACTCAGGAAGATATAATTCAATATTTATTGTGATATAACTGTGCACAACTTTTCGGTGCTTCCCCCTTCCTCAGGGTTCTGTCTGTGTGTGGGGTAGAGTCTGTCTTGTGTATGGGGCAGGGTCTGTCTGTGGTATGGGCAGAGTCTCAGGGTGTATGGGCAGAGTCCTCGGGGCAGAGTCTCAGGATGTATGGGGCAAAGTCGTCTGTGTATGCGGCAGGTTGTCTTCAGGGTGCATGGGGCAAAGTTGTCTGTGTATGGGGTAGGGATCGGGGTGGTATGGGGCAGAGTCTGTCTGTGTATAGGAAAGAGTCTCAGGGTGTATGGGCAGATTCTCAGTCAGGGTGTATGGGGCAAAGTCTGTCTGTGTGTGGGGAAGGGTCCAGGGTGTATGGGGCATACGGGTCTTGTTCTGTGTATGGGGGCAGAGTCTGGTCTGTGTATGGGGCAGGGTCTATACTGGTGTAGTGTGCAGTGGTGCTCAGGGTGTATGTGGGGATAGTCTTTCTGTTATGAGCAGGGTCTCAGGGTGTATGAAGCAGAGTCTGTCCGGTGTTATGGGGCAGAGTCTCGGGGTGTATGGGGCAATACAGGGCCTGTCTGTGTATGGGGCATAGTCTGTCTGTGTATGGGGCAGGGTCTCAAGGGTGTATGGGGCAGAGTCTCAGGGTGCATGGGGCAGTCTGTCTGTGTATTGGTAGGTCTTCTCGGGTTATGGGCGGCAGTCTGTCTGTGTATTGAGCAAGGGTCTCAGGGTGTTATGGAGCAAGTCTGTCGTGTATGGTGAAGAGTCTCGGTATATGGGGAATACAGGCCTTGTCTGTGCATGGGCAGAGTCTGTCTGTGTATGGGCAGGGTTCCTCAGGGTGTCTGTGTGCAGAAGACTCAGGGTGCATGGGGCAGAGTTTTTGTCTTTGTGATTGGGTGGGTATCGGGGTGTATGGTCAAGTCTGTCTGTGTATGAATGGCAGGTCTCAGGGTGTATGGGGCAGGTCCTCAGGGTGTTAGCATCAGTGGCCTGTCCTTATGTATGGTGCGAGTCTGTCCTGTGTATGGTGCATAGTCGGTCCTGTGTATGAGGCAGAGTCCTCAGGGTGGCAGGGGCAGTCGTCTGTTACTGGGTTAGGGGCTCGGGGTGGTTGGGGGCATAGTCTGGTCTGTGGTATAGGAAAGAGTCTCAGGGTGGTGATGGGCACGTCTCAGGGTTATGGGCAAAGTCTGTCTGTGTGGGTGGGAGGGTCCTCAGGTGTAGGGCAATACATGGTCTGTCTGTGTATGGGGCAGAGTCGTCTGTGTATGGGGCAGGGTCAAGGGTGTATGGGCAGGGTCTCAGGGTGTAATTGTGCAGATCTGTCTGTGGTATGGAGGCAGGGTCGCAGTGTATGGAGCCGAGTCTGTCTGTTGGTAATGGGGCAGAGTCTCGGGGTGTATGGCAATACAGATACAGGGCCCCTGTCCGGTGGATGGGGCAGAGTCTGTCTGTTTATGGGGCGGTCCTCAGGGTGTTGGGGCAAGTCTCAGGGTCAGGGGCAGTCTGTCTGTGTATTGGGTAGGGTCTCGGTGGTGGTATGGGGCAGAGTCTGTCTGTGTGGAGCAGGGTCTCAGGGTGTATGAGTCAGAGTCTGTCCCTGTGTATGGGGGAAGAGTCTCGGGGTATATGGGGCAATACAGGGCCTGTCTGTGCATGGGGCAGAGTCTGTCTGTGTATGGCATGGGGGTCTCAGGGTGTATGGGGGCAGAGACTCAGGGTGCATGGGGCAGAGTTTTGTCGGTGTATTGGGTAGGGTATCGGGTGTATGGCAGATCTGCTTTGTAATGCGGGCAGGGTCTCAGGGTGGTATGTGCACTGGTCTCAGGGTGTAGAGGCAATACAGTCCTTCTATGTATGGGGCAGAGTCTGTCTGTGTATGGGGCAGAGTCTGTCTGTGTAGGGGCAGGGTCTAGGGTGTATGGGGCAAAGTCTGCCTATGTATGGGGCAGACTCTGTCTGTGTATGGGGCAAGGGTTTTCAGTGTAATATGGGGAAAAGGCTTTTTCTGTGTATGGGCAGAGTCTCGGGGTGATGGGGCAATACAACAGTGCCTGTCTGTGTATTGGGGCTAGAGTCTGTCTGGTTAATGGGGGGGCAGGGTCTCAGGGTGTATTGGGCAAAGTCCTGCCTATGTAATTATGTGGCAGACTGTCCTGTGTATGGGGCAGGGTTTTAGGGTGTATGGGGCAAAGGCTGTCTGTGTATGGGGCAGAGTCTGTCTTTAGGGGGCAGAGTCTTCTGTGTATGCGGCCAGGGTCTTAGGGTGCATGGGGCAGAGTCTGTCTGTGTATGGGGCAGAGTCTCAGGGTGCATGGGGCAGAGTCTGTCTGTGTATAGGGTAGGGTCTCAGGGTTGTGGGGGCAGGGTCTATGGTGGTATGGGGCGAGTCTGTCTGTATAGGAAAGAGTCTCAGGGTGTATGGGGCAGATTCTGGTCTGTTTAGAAATCGTCCTCAGGGTGTATGGGGCAGATTCTCAGGGTTTATTGGGCAAATTCTGTCTGTGTGCTGGGGCAGGTCTCAGGGGTATGGGGCAGGGTCTGTCTGTGTATGGAGCAGGGTCTCAGGGTGTATGGGGCAGGGTCTGTCTGTGTATTGGGCAGGGTCTCAGGGTGTATGGGGCAGAGTCTGTCCTGTGATCGGGGCAGGGTCTCAGGGTGTATGGGGCAAGTCTTCTGTGTATGGGGCAGGTCTCAGGTTGTATGGGAAATACAGTGTTGTCCTTGTATGGGGCAGGATCTCGGGTGTATTGGGCAGGGTCTGTCTGTGAATGGGGCAGAGTCTGTCTCTGTATGGGGCAGGGTCTGTCTGTGTATGGGGCAGGGTCTGTCTGTGTATGTTGCAGGTCTGCAGGGTGTATGGGGCAGGGTGTGTCTGTGTTGGGGCAAGTCTCAGGTGTATGGGGCAGGAGTCTCAGGGTGTATGGGGCAAGTCTGTCTGTGTATGGGCAGAGTCTTTCTGTGTATGGGGCAGAGTCTGTCTGTGTATGGGCAGAGTCTCGGGGTGTATGAGGCAGACTCACAGGGTTAGGGGCAGAGTCTGTCTGTGTATGGGCAATTCTCATGTTGTATGGGCAATACAGGGGCCTGCCTGTGTAGGGGCAGAGTCTGTCTGTTAATGGGGGCATGAGTCTCAGGGTACAGGGGGAGGTCTGTCTGGTTATAGGGTAGGGTCTCGGGGTGTATGGGGCAGAGTCTGTCTGTGTATGGGGCAGGGTCTCAGGGTGTATGGGGCAGAGTCTGTCTGTGTATGGGGCAGGGTCTCAGGTTGTATGGGGCAAAGTCTGTCTGTGTATGGGGCAAGTCTGTCTGTGTATGGGGCAGAGTCTTCGGGGTGTATGGGGCCGGGGCTGTCTGTGAATGGGGGCAGAGTCTGTCTCTGTATGGGGCAAAGGGTCTGTCTGTGTAGGGGGTAGGGTTCTTTCTGTGTATGGGGCATGGTCTCAAGGTGTATGGGGCAAGAGTCTTCTATGTATGGGGCAGGGTGTGTCTGTGTATGGGGCAGAATTTCTCATGGTGTAGAGGCAGAGTCTTAGGGGGTATGGGGCAAGTGTCCTGTGTATGGGGCCGGATTTTGTCTGTGTATGGGGGCAGGGTTTCTCAGGTGGTATGGGTTCAGAGTCTGTCCTGTGTATGGGGGCAGTCTGTCTGTTATGGGGCATGATTTGTCCTGTGTATGGGTCAGAGTCTGTCTGTGTATGGGGCAGAGTCTCGGGGTGTATGAGCAGACTCACAGGGTGTTGTGGCAGAGTCTGTCTGTGTATGGGGCAAGTCTCGGGGTGTATGGGCAATACAGGGCCTGTCTGTTCTGGGGCAGAGTCTGTCTGTGTATGGGGCATAAGTCCAGGGTACATGTGGGCAGAGTCTGTCTGTGTATAGGTAGGGTCTCGGGGTGTATGGGGCAGAGTCTGTCTGTGTATGGGGCCAGGTGTCCCAGTGTTGGGGCAGAGTCTGTCTGTGTATGGGGCAGGGTCTCAGGTTGTATGGGGGCAAAGTCTGTCTGTGTATGGGGCAGAGTCTGTCGTGCAATGGGGCAGAGTCTCGGGTGTAATGGGGGCAGGCTGTCTGTGAATGGGCATGAGTCTGTCTGTGTATGGGGCAGGGTCTGTCTGTGTATGGGGCAGGGTCTTTCTGTGTATGGGGCAGGGTCTCGGTGTATGGTGCATATCTGTCTATGTATGGGGCAGGGTGTGTCTGTGTATGGGGCAGAATTCTCAGGGTGTATGGGGGAGAGTCTTAGGTGTATGGGGCAGAGTTTCTGTGTATGGGGGCAGGATTTGTCTGTGTATGGGGCAGGGTCTCAGGGGGTGTTGGGCAGAGTCTGTCTTGTGTATGGGGCCATAGTCTGTGCTAATGTATGGGGCAATGGGCCTCAGGGTGTAAGGCAGGTCTGTCGGGTATGGGCAGCAGGGTCTCAGGGTGTATGGCGCAGTCTGTCTGTGTATTGGGTAGGGTCTCGGGGTGTATGGGGCAGAGTCTGTCTGTGTATGGGGCATGTCTCAGGTGTAAATGGGGCAGGTCTCCGGTGTAATGAGGCAATACCGTTGCATGTCCTAATTTATGGGCAGAGTCGTCTGTGTATGGGGGCTGGTCTCAGGGTGTATGGGGAGGTCTCAGGGTGGTATGGGGCAGAGCTTTCTGTGTAACGGAGCAGGGTCTCAGGGTGTATGGAGCAGAGTCTGTCTGTGGTATGGGGGAAGAGTCTCGGGTGTATATGGTGGCAATACAGGGCCTGTCTGTGGCATGGCAAGTCTGTCTGTGTATGTTGCAGGGTCCATGGTGTATGGTGCAGAGACCAGGGTGCATGGGCAAAGGTCCTGTGTATCTGAGGGTATGCGGGTTGTATGGGGCAGAGTCCTTCTGTGTAGGCGGCAGGTCCAGTGTATGGGGGGGGCAAGGGGTCTCCAGGGTGTATGAAGGCCCAATACATGCCTGTCTATGTATGGGGTCAGAGTCTGTCTGGTGTATGGGCAGGGTCCTCAGGGTGTAATGGGGGCAAAGTCTGGCCTATAGTAATGGGGGCCAGAATCTGTCTGTGTATGGGGCTGGTTTTTTAGGGTGTATGGGGCAAAGGCTGTCTGTGTATGTGGCAGAGTCTGTCTTTGTATGGGGCAGAGTCGGTCTGTGTATGCGGCAGAGGTTTGTAGGGTGCATGGGGCAGAGTCTGTCGTGTATGGGGCAGAAGTCTCAGGGTGTTCATGGGCCGAGTCTGTCTGTGTATAGGGTAGGGTCTCAGGGTATATGGGGCAGGGTCTCATGGTGTATGGGGCAGAGTCTGTCTGAATAGGAAGAGTCTCAGGGTGTATGGGGCAGATTCCTCAGGTGTAAAGGGGGCAAAGTCCTGTCTTGGTGTGGGCAGGGTATCAGGGTGTATGGGCAGGGTCTGTCTGTTATGGAGCAGGGTCGTCAGGTTATGGGGCAGGGTCTGTCTGTGTAATGGAGCAGGTCTTCTCAGGGTGTATTGGAGCACAGTCTGTCCTGTGTATGGGGCATGGTCTCCAGGGTGTATGGGGCAAAGTCGTCTTTGTTTATGGGGGCAAGTCCTCGGGGTGTATGGGGCAGGGTCTGTCTGTGAATGGGGCAGAGTCTGTCTCTGTATGGGGAAGGGTCTGTCTGTGTATGGGGCGGGTCTGTCTGTGTATGTTGCAGGGTCTCAGGGTGTATGGGGCAGGGTGTGTCTGTGTATGGGGCAGAGTCTCAGGGTGTATTGGGCAGAGTCTCAGGGTGTATGGGTCAGAGTCTCAGGGTGTATGGGTCAGACCCTGGGCAATACAGGGCCTGTCTGTGTATGGGGCAGAGTCTGTCTGTGTAATGGGGCGAGTCTCATGGGGTACATGGGGCAGAGTCTGTCTGTGTTATAGGTAAAGGTCTCGGGGTGTATGGGGCAGAGTCTGTCTGTGTATGGGGCAGGGCTCAGGTTGTAATTGGCAAAGCCTGTCTGTGTATGGGGCAGAGTCTGTCTGTGCATGGGGCATAGTCTCTGGGTGTATGGGGCAGGGTCTGTCTGTGAATGGGAAGTCCTGTCCCTCTGTATGGGAGGTCTGTCCTGTGTATGGGGCAGGGTCTGTCTGTGTATGGGGCAGGGTCCTTCGATGTATGGGGCAGGGTCTCGGTGTATGGGGCAGAGTCTGTCTATGTATGGGGCGGGTGTAGTCTGTTTATGGGGGCGTATGGGCCAGATTCTCCGGGTTTATGGGGCAGAGTCTTAGGTTGTATGGTGCAGAGTGTCTGTGTATGGGGCAGGATTGGTCTGTGTATGGGGCAGGTCTCAGGGTGTAGGGGCGAGTCTGTCTGGGTATGGGGGGCAGAGTCTGTCTATGTATGGGGCAGGGTCTCTCAGGGTGATGGGGCAGTGTCTGTTCCTGTTTATGGGGCAGGGTCCTCAGGGTGTATGGGGCAGTCTGTCTGTGTATTGGGTAGGGTCTCGGGGTGTCTGGGGCAGAAGTCTGTCTGTGTATGGTGCAGGATCTCAGGGTGTATGGGGCAGGGTCTCAGGGTGTATGAGGCAATACAGTGCATGTCTATTTATGGGGCAGAGTCTGTCTGGTGTATGGGGCAGGGTCTCAGGGTGTATGGGGAAGGGTCTCAGTCAAGGTGTATGGGCAAGAGTCTGTTGTGTTGGAGCGAGCCTCAGGTTAGGAGCAGAGTCTGTCTGTGTATGGGGAAGAGTCTCGGGGTATATGGGGCATACAGGGCCTGTCTGTTCATGGGCAGAGTCTGTCTGTGTATGGGGCAGGGTCTCAGGGTGTAGGGGCAGAGTCTCAGGGTGCTGGGGCAGAGTTTGTCTGTGTATGGGTAGGTATCGGGGTGTATGGGGCAGAGTCTGTCTGTGTATCGGCACGGGCGGTCTCAGGGTTTATGTGCAGGGTTTACTCAGGTGTATGAGGCAAACGTGCCTGTCTAAGTATGGGGCAGAGTGCTGTCTGTGTATGGGGCAGGGTCTATAGGGTCTGGTCTCTAGAGGGGGTGGACTTGGTTCTGCCCCCGAAGGTTGTTTCCTATTTTTGGAGGGAATTTTAAATATCCAATTCCCCTCCAGTCCATAATCCTTGAACCATACATGTCACATTCAATAATATCATGATGGTCCATAACTAATTTTCCCCAACAGAATAAGACCAAATACGACATATCTGGGATATCGTAGGCCTAGAAGGATAATATCTCAAGTTTGGCTCGGGCTATGATATATATCAGGTATCTATAGATGCAGAATTAATTACTGATACACTGGGGGTATTTATGAAAACCTACAATAATTCTACATCCTGAATTATTAAGGAATAAAAATTACCTTTGATCTGCCGTTGTTTTCTGCTGTTGTTCTGTTGTAGGAGATTCCCTGCTGTTCTGGTGTTAGCCAGCTTGTGACATGTTTTGTATATTACAGAGGCTTCACACCTTGCCCCTTTGAAGTCAGACCTCTTGCTAGGTCACGCTACAACACCAAATGGCCATGCCTTTGGGGAAGGAGCAGGGCTTACAAGTTAACATGAATTAACTCTGGGACAGGAACAATGTGGAGCTGCCTACTGCTGGATCAGGACAATATGGGGAAATAATTGAAATTGGAGTGCATTTCATATTGTCTATGGCGTTTTACATTGCACCCCTGTTCGTCACAGGGGGGTAGAAAGTTACAGCAGTAATTGCGATCTTCAGGCTGAAATAATTCTACATCCTGAATTATTAAGGAATATAAATTACCTTTGATCTGCCAGTTGGTTTCTGCTGTGTTCTGTACTAGGAGATTCCCTGCTGTTCTGGTGTTAGCCAGCTTGTGACAGTGTTTGTATATTACAGAGGCTTCACACCTTGCCCCTTTGAAGTCAGACCTCTTGCTAGGTCAGCTAACAACACCAAATGGCCATGCCTTTGGGGAAAGGAAGCAGGGCTTACAAGTTAACATGAATTAACTCTGGGACAGGGAACAATGTGGTAGCTGCCATACTGCTGGATCATGACAATATGGGGAAATAATTGAAAATTGGGAGTGCAATTTCAGATATTGTCTATGGCGTTTTACATTGCACCCCTGTTCGTCACAGGGGGGGTAGAAAGTTACAGCAGTAAATTGCAGATCTTCAGGCTATAACCAGATTTGGGCTAGACCTGCCTTTCCCCATTACAATGAACAACACATAGTAAATGATGTTACAAAAGACACTGAAGATTTCATTGATGAGTTTTTTTGCTTGAAAGAACAAGGATAAGTTTGTAAACAAAGGAATTGTGGAAAACTAACACCTGAATTAAACCAACTCTGTCGGGCTTCATTCCCCTAAAGTGTGGTAAATTAGGACAGGTATACACCAATCTGAAAAATTGTCTGTATATGCCTACCTAAAGGCCCTTACACACATGCGATAGCGGGGACAGAACCGCAATGCACGATAAGCATAAACGGAAAGTGTATGGGTGTTCGGTCAAGCAACGTTGATTATCTGGTGGGTGAGATAATCAACAATGTCTGACAGAGCGCCCATACACTTACCAAAAGTTGTCCGAAACAACCATTCGTACACATTGTGTGTCACGGGCTCCCACGATCACACGTTTGTATGAAGCTTAAGACTAGGTACACACAATACGATTTCTCAGCCTGGCTGTTCCTTCAGATAAAAGAATGCCGGTCAGCTGTCCATGGCCGAAAAATTACCGCCAAAATAAAGGTGAACGTCGGGATTTACCTATTATCATCAGTGTGTAGAGGCTGTTCCTGTCCGTTCAGAGTGCCGAAAAACAACCATAGTAGGCGCTCCGATCAATTGGGAATGACGTACAATTTCCATCAGTTGGTATCGGCTCACTTTACTTTAAATAGAGGGAGCCGATATAATTGTGTGGTGTATGGCGACACGGCCGTCCAATCCCCATACCGCTTATGATACCAATGTGATCTGTTGGCACACATGCTGTGGAATCACATGTGTATGGCCACACTGTACCAATCCTTCGAAGATGACAGACAGGATTCACGGCCAACTTCCATTACTTTAGTACAGGGGGCCGTCTGCAAACAAGAAAGTAATTTGTTCGAATCGGCCTTTTCCAACGATGACGCAGATCATTCGTTGGCATCATAAACCGCTTTGGTCGTATACACTTTACCGATAAAGGGCCAATCCCGTTGGTAGCCTTTATCAGGAATTTGTGTACACAGCGGGTCAGGATCTGGGTGTATGTGGAAGAGTCTGTGTATGGCGCAGAGTCTCAACACAATGGTAGGTACACACCGGGTCAGGTATTCATTTACAGGGTCCACACCTTCCAACTGCTCCATACGCTGCAGTAAAGAAAGATGGGGACGCCAGGCAGCACTGAAAATGCAAGTCTAGTGCTCTTTTTATTGTGACGTTTCAGACAATGACAAGTCCTTTCTCAAGCAACCTACAAGTGATATGTGAAAGAACCCAGTCCCAAAGTCCATCCCATTTGAACCAGTCATTGTAAATTATCCAATCAATGGTTTCCATAGGGCAGGGTCTGTCTGTGTATGGGGCAGGGTCTGCCTGTGTATGGGGCAGAGTTTGTCTGTGTATGGGGCAGGGTCTCAGGGTGTATGGGGCAAAGTCTGTCTGTGTATGGGACAGGGTCTTAGGGTGTATGGGTCAGAGTCTGTCTGTGTATGGGGCAGGGGGCAGGGTCTGTCTGTGTACGGGGCAGAGTCTGTTTGTGTATGGGGCGGGGCTTGAATTTTTGAGGGGCAGGGTTTTAGTTCATTAGGTGGGGTCTGTGTCTCCGAGGGGCAGGGTGTAAGTTTATGGGGCGGGGTCTGTGTGTGTATGGGACAGTGGCTATGGGACTTACCAGATTCCCTTGTGGTAATAACCAGGAATAATAACCGACCCAACAGCCCGGACCCGTTACCGACATCTGAGATTGTTGTCGTTTAACCATTGGGAATCGGGGGGTTGTGTTGCCCGATGTCCTCCCAATCCGAACACCTGAACTGGACGTTCGAACTTTTCTCTTCCAACCAGAACCTCCCCTCCAAACCTTCCACTGTGGAGATGAATGAGACCAGCCCAGCCGGTCCCCAGTACGAACCGATCCCCTTCCCGCACGATGTCAACGGGCAGCAGCGCGGGGAAACCCAACGCGACGTTAACGCGTTCGAACTGAAACGCGAAGCGCTAGTGACCACGGAAGCGCACCGACCGGCGATCAACTTGGACCCGCGAGTTTCCATCTACAGCGGCCGGCGGCCCCTCCTCACACGGTCCAACGTGCAGGGACGAGTCTACAACTTCCTAGAGCGGCCCACCGGCTGGAAATGCTTCGTCTATCACTTCACAGTGTGAGTGGGATCAGGGGGGCTGGAGTTGTTAATATCACAGTCCAAGTTACTATACATTATAATGGATACAGTACATTTCATGCCATATGCATTATAATACAATGGATACATTACTATACATTGTAATATACATTATATGTAAGTAAATGTAAGGTGATGCAGTTTTAGTGGATAACAAACTTAAAGGTAGCAAGCAGTGCCGGCAACATCCAGAGCCAGCATGTATAAAGAGAGGTATGGATTCAAGGGAAAAATGTAATTTCTCCCTCTTTACGAAGCATTGGGATAGGCCTCATTTGAATATGCAGTGCAATTTTGGAATCCTGTGTACAAAAAGGACATCTTTGAAATGAAGGATCAGAGAAGGGGGATTGGGGAGCTTGAATTGAAGAGAGACTGGAAAGTACAATTATGTATGCTGGGGAAAAAGGCGTGCGTGGGAAAATAGTTACTGTGTATAAATACATTAACGGGCCATACAATAAAATATCTGGGGCATTGTTCCCCAATAGAACACGTCAAAGGACACCAGGACATGCTTAAAGCTGGGTACACACAGTAACGATAAAGCCCCGATACCGTCGGATCCGACGGTATCGGTGGCTTTATCGTACTGTGTGTACGTTCGTTTCCCGAACGATGGCGCGGCGCGCACGATAGGTGTCGGCCGTTACGCTCGTTCGGGAAAGGCCGAAAATTTCCATCGGCGCGCGCTAGACTCATTAGGGAGTCTAGGGCGGCCGATGGAAACACACAGTCCCGAGCGTTCTCCTATTGGGAGAACGCTCGGGACTGTGTGTATGCAGATCTTTGAAAGATGGCAGACCGGATCTTGCAGATCGTCTGTCATCTTTCAGAAATCGTTACTGTGGTACCTAGCTAAGACTTGAAGAAAAAAGGTTTAGGCTTCAAGCTCAGAAAGGGTTTTTTCACTGTGAGAACGGTAAAGCTATGGAGCTGTCTTCCAGTTGACGTTGTTATGGCAGGTTCATTGGTCAGTTTCAAAAGCTGGATGAGTTTCTGCAAACAAGGAATGTTGCAAGTTACTGGTATGATACATAAAGTAGAGTTGATCCAGGGAAATTCTGATTGCCACTTGGGTCAGGAAGGAATTTTTTCCCCTTTCATAAATTTGGTGGTTTTTTTTTTTTGCCTTCCTCTGGATCAACAGTTAGGCAGGAAATGAGGATATTGCTAGATGGGTTGGACTGGATGGACGTATGTCTTTATTCAACCTCAAATACTACTATAAACTATTACTACTACTATAAACTATATATAATATACATTATAATACAATGGATACAGTACATTATAATATCATATGCATAATATGTAATATACATTATAATACAATGGATACAATACATTATACCATATACAATACTATAAATTATAATACAATGGATACAGTACATTATAATATCATATACATTACTGCACATTATAATATATAATATACATTATAATACAATGGATGCAATACATTATACTACAATATACATTACTATACATTATAATAAAATATACATTACTATACATTATTATATGTAATATACATTATACTATAATGGATACAATAGATTATAATATAATTTACTATACATTATATATAATGTACATTATAGTACAATGGATACAATACATTATAATACAATTTACATTACTATACATTATAATATAGTGGATACAGTACATTATAATAAAATACATCACTATACATTATAATATGCATTAATATGTAATATTCATTAACATACATTATAATCTGTAATATACATTAATATACCATTTCATAAGCATACATTATATAATATACATTCATAGATATTGTATTATATTGTATGTATGTGTGTCTAAATATATGGAGGATGTCAAACTATGGCCTTCCATATGTTTAATAACTACAACTATACATACAGTATGTATGTATGTACATGTAGGGACCTTGATTAATATCCTAGAGACCAAAGTGATAATTCACTAGGGACCTTGATTAATATCCTATAGACCAAAGTGATTATTCACTAGGGACCTTCATTAATATCCTATAGACCAAAGTGATTATTCACTAGGGGCCTTTATTAATATCCTAGAGACCAAAGTGATAATTCACTAGGGACCTTCATTAATATCCTATAGACCAAAGTGATAATTCACTAGGGACCTTTATTAATATCCTAGAGACCAAAGTGATAATTCATTAGGGACCTTCATTAATATCCTATAGACCAAAGTAATAATTCATTAGGGACCTTCATTAATATCCTATAGACCAAAGTGATAATTCACTAGGGACCTTCATTAATATCCTATAGACCAAAGTGATAATTCACTAGGGACCTTCATTAATATCCTGTAGACCAAAGTGATTATTCACTAGGGACATTCATTAATATCCTGTAGACCAAAGTGATTATTCACTAGGGACATTCATTAATTTCCTATTGACCAAAGTCATACAGTATGTAGGTATGTATGTACATGTAGGGACCTTGATTAATATCCTAGAGACCAAAGTGATAATTCACTAGGGACCTTCCTTAATATCCTATAGACCAAAGTGATTATTCCTTAGGGACCTTCATGAATATCCTATAGACTAAAGTGATAATTCACTAGGGACCTTCATTAATATCCTAGAGACCAAAGTGATAATTCACTAGGGACCTTCATGAATATCCTAGAGACCAAAGTGATAATTCACTAGGGACCTTCATGAATATCCTAGAGACCAAAGTGATAATTCACTAGGGACCTTCCTGAATATCCTAGAGACCAAAGTGATAATTCACTAGGGACCTTCCTTAATATCCTATAGACCAAAGTGATAATTCACTAGGGACCTTCATTATTATCCCAGGGACCAAAGTGACTATTTGATTAAATTTTAACTGAAGAATGTTAATTTGCGTCTATCTTTGTCTGTGATACTTACCTGGGTGCACTGAGTGTTTGCTCTTGCTTAGGTTTGCCAAATAATAAATAAACATAATAAGGTTATATTTAACATAGGGAGAGAACAAACGTATAATTACACTTACAAAGCCAGTGAAGATGTAATAATTAATAGGACAATTTTAATGTTTTATTATGTAAACCTGTCCACTTGAAGTTATGTATCTGGTGTCTGTGTTAATGCAGAGTTGGCTCTCAGGTGTGAAGTATTTATTACTAGGAGATCCAGCGCACCAGGGTCTTCCGGGTGATTCATGTGTCAGTTGAATTAAACCCAATACAGACTCATTTAGGCACAAAGTCTTGATATGTGGAGTTGGATCTTTGGATCTCCAGTGTATTAGTTACTGGGAGGTCCGGCGCACGTCAGAGTCTTCACAGTGATGAAATGTCTTGTTGCAGCTATCTGAGTCTCTTAGGATATTGTCAGGGTTAATCGTGATCAGAATTTGGTCCCGGTATTTAGGATTACTGCACCGATGTATACAGGGACCAAGATACAATTGCAGGGGGCAGTATTTGCTTAAAATAATCAGTAGAAGTAACTTTTTTTGTGTTCTGTGTGTTCCAAAGCACAAAAGACAAATAGTAACATAGCATAAATGAATTGCACAAAGTCTTTTTGTAAATTAATCTTTGTGACATTTTTTTCTGTAAAATAGCCCAAAAAGCAGCGACAAAATAGCTTTTTACTGTTATTTTTGCACGTTTTCCTCCTCCTGCCTTTATAGAATAATTTTTCCATTTGATCTTTTGCATAACAGGCTGTGGTGGGTTTGTTGAAATCCAAACACATGTACAACCAGTGCAAACTATGTTCGTGACACACTTTGTGTCCTCTTAAAGCTTTGGCTTTGTGTTGGACGGGTTTTGGCTGTGCTTCGGCCAGATGTTTTGGCTCAGTGCGAGAAATAAAAGTCCCATAAAAGAACTAACAAGGAGCTTTGTATATTATGTTAATAGTTGCTTTCATTTATTTTGCTTGTCATATTTAGTTTCTTGGTTGCCCTTTTAGTTTATGATGATATGATACTTAGTCATGGGGAACTTATAAGAACAGCTGTAAATTCTAATCCAGCTCATATCCTGCTATACTGCCTGCCTGTAGCAATAAAAGGTGAAAAAAAGTTAGATTTTTGCCCATGCAATTAAGGCGACTTTCCGAAGAACGGCAAATGCCTGACAGTTTCTGATAGAGTAACTATACGTGTAGCGGTTCTTTATCGGCATCTCTTTCTCTGTTTGAAAGAAACATAGGTGCCCATATATAAGCGCTTACCTGACGACCGATCCCGCGACAATCAATGTTGCAGGAACCTCCTTTCCGGATCCTCTTTGCAATCAACATCTGACGGCGAGGTCCCGCCTGGCCCATTCATTTTGCGATCGTATGTCAGTCACGAAGAACACCTGGAAAGGCGGGTCCTGCAGAATTGATTGAATGTCGTGGGTAAGCGCTAATGTATGGGCACCTCTTATTGCTTCAGTTAAAGTTTAACTAATTAAAGTTTTCTTTGCCTTGGGGGAAGGAATTGTTGCTGCGCTCTATCTCCCTATAAGCAGGTAAGAGCTGTTTCAGAGAATGGTGTGTGCAAAAGAAAATGACTTCCCCCGTGTCTGAATTACTGGTAATGGTGTCTTTTTGCTGATTAAAGCTGTGGCCACACTACAATGCACAGTAACACGTGTGCATGTTTGTACTGTTTTTTCCCCAGTATTCCTTGAACGGAGCGTATACGATCTGCACACAAATGGCGATCTCATGCTCTCCGATAACAAATTGAAGTGCATCGCAAACCGAGTGGCCTGTCACATTTCATTGCACTGACATTAGATTCTCCTGCGTGATCAGTTGCCCCAGAGTGGCCTACCCCTAAGTCAATGTGGCTCCCTGTATTTTCACTGTTGCAAATCGCCGTATTAAACGCATATTCACCCACAGATTCCCAGGCTGTTAGAAGGGAAGCAGTGAATTGGAAATATGACCAATGACTGATAAGACGCTGTATATTTCCAGCACACTGTGAGCTGTACAGTGGTATAGTTCTGATACTATATTTAACAAAACGTCTACAAATAGGCTCTGCAGCCAGGAAGGAAATACAGTGTAATACGCAGTATGGCAATGTTCAGTATCCTACACCATTTACTATACCAGGTCATGTATTTTACTATACAAGCGATGTCGAACCTGCGGCACTCCAGATGCAACCAATGCATGGTGGGAGTTGTAGTTTCCAAAACATCTGGTATACTTAACGCATGCGCTGCATATAATCTAGAATTGCACTGATAAATCCTATTACCATCATTTTTTTAAATACACATGCTGCATTGCACACATTACGCTATGTCCAGATACCAATGTTTTTTTTTTACTTGGAATGTGAAGTGTGTCCGTTAACCGTAACAGCTAGTGCAAATGTTGCCTTAGAAAGTGAAGCTGCCATGCTGCTAGTTTTGACTAAAGTTGCATGGGGATGTGCTGTCTGGGGAAAGCAGTATGACTGCTCTTTATGGAATATGTTTAGAGATGGAACATTTGTACACAGAATAAGCTGTGAAGGCGTACTACTCAATTTATTTTTCAAGTTTATATTCCTCATTGATGATGTGTGTTTGTCCAGACGGTTGTGATTGTTGCAAAATAGAATTTTGGTAATAAGAAAAGCAGAACTATGGTAACTGTGGCATATGTAGGTGTGTGTGTGTATGTATGATTGATTTTCCTCTTGTCCGATGATCGTAAAATATCGCACGGTTGGGATTGGTACGTGTATGTGTATCCATTATAATGAGGAGGTACAGGATTTTCTTCCCTTAGATGAAGATACGCAATTCTTTAAGTTGCTTCTTCCAAAACAAATCTTTTCATAGGCCTGGACTCAGGGAGTTGATGGGGCGGAACAGACCTGTGATATTCCTCTCACCGTTAAAGGGGAACTGTGGTTTCCAAACAAGTTTATTTTAAATGAAAGGCCAGGTTCATACCTTTAAAACGAGCCATCAACCACCTCTCTACGTGCTGCAAAGCCCAAAATATGAAGTAATCACTGATCAGAAAGTTAGGGGGTGGGAGGTTCTGAATCTGTGGTCAGAAATACTGTTTCCTCCTCTAATCTGCGGTTGGCAAATGCTCATTGCATGACTGGAGGAGGGTGTGGGGAGAACAGCACAGTCCACAACACTGCTTTTTTAAATGCCTCCCACTTGCTGGCCCTTCTCAATCGTGGGCCCTGTGTCCCCTCCCCTTGCAGCCCCCTGTGGCCCCTCCCACTCAGACTCTGTGGCCCCTACCCGAGTTGCCCTGGGGCCCCCAGTGGGAAGGGCCCAAGTGGCTGCAAGGGGAGGGGCCATGGGGGCCCAAGAGGAGGAGGAAACACAGAAGAGGGACTGTCACATGGTTTCAGTGCAGGTAGCAGGAAGTGCAGGGGATCTGGTGATGCTGCAACCATATCACACATATAAATGTAAATATCTTCAAAACTATGTAAAATAAATAGTGAAAGTAAATTGCAAAAATCCTCAGGAAAGCAATTCCTGTTAATTTACCTAAAGTCATTTTTGGACCACAGTTACCCTTTAACAAGTGTACACTAATATTGTGATATGACCTCCCTTTCTAAATGAATTATCATATCTAGTAAGATGTAGGTGCTATAATTCTTCCCAACCACCACTGTACCATTGTTTTATTGACCTGTCCCCTATTTCTTTAGTCATCCAATCTGATACATCTTACATTTCAGCAAGTGCCTTGCTCTTATAAACTATTCCTCTGTGAGCAGTTTTGCTTTAGCTGGATGGTGACAGAGTTTTAACAGTTGGAATGTTGTATTGTGTGTGCAGTTTTGACAGTTGGTTTGTGGGAAAAAAGTCAGGTCAGATGGAAGTGGGAGTGGTTAAAAGAGGGAGGGAAATCCTACTCCTGGATTGAAGGCATGCAGCAACACACACACCTCAGAGTAAGTGCTACTTACATGTGTTTATAGATTAAGATGAGGAAAAGTCATTTTTTCAGTATAGTGTCAATGTTTTGGTACAGTTGAAAGCAGTCAGTTGGGCCTGCATATCTGCCCATGTGCAATGAGCCTTATTTCCCGTTATTATCTGCCTGTAAATTGTAATTAAAGGGGCTGTAGGTAGGTGGTTTCTTTTCATTGCTGCATTGCTGCAGAACACCCTGAGAAATAGACTAGAATAACATTTCCTGTTCGCTCCCTATAATATGAGAGTTGCTATTACTTGTAACCAGACTATATTAGCGCATGTGAGAGATTTAATAGTATTAATTCACTTTTAATGGGTTTACAGAGTTATTAACTTTATCTTCCCCGTGCCGCCATTTGAAGGACGTCTGACATATTTTATAAATCTTCTATCGGGGAGGCCTGAGCATTGTACAAAGCAATCTCTGTGACAGCCAACAGTGTCTTTCATTATCACAGGCCGTGTCTGTGGGGTTATGTGCTTGCAAGTTAGTCCGAGAGACACTGCTGTTGGTCAGGCGCCAGCTGCTTTACATTAAATCTTACGGAAAATTGCGTGCATCACAGTCATTTACTTTTAATGGGCAAATGAGACAGAAATGGGCTTGTTGTCTCTGTCTTTCAGCATTTACACAAGAAAGTCCCTTACCAGACCTCAGCCCTTGGTTTGGGCCTCACACCTCTGTACTAATTAGTTAGGGGCACCAACCATGTCTGATCCCTTTTTATTGCGCTGACATCACAACCAACTGTTTCCTCTGCTGCCTTCTCTCAAGTTCACCATTAAGTATTTGGTTACAAATACATGTAATAAACTGGGAAAAATAGCATTTGGGGTTCAGGGAACTCCTCTATGACACATTAGATTCATATTACAATGAAAGGGGGACATGATTCCTTTTATTACCTTTGCTGTGTTTCTGATAATCTGGCAGTGTTCCCGGGTAAAGCGGTTTCCGTCTGCGATGTTCCACACCTGACGACCATAAATGCCATGGAGATTATATAATAATTAGTTTGCCGGTGCTATTATTCTGCAGGAACTATGTTAACTTTTTGCAGGAGTTATGGTGCCCATACATTACAGCTTACCGTGACATTCAATCAATTCCGGAGGAACCGGCGTTCTGGATCTTTTGGATCAATGGCTACCTTTAGATAACATCTAATTGGTTAAAAAAAACTATTTATTACTTATTACACAAGTCCTAACGTTTGGATTCTGCTCTCACTCTCAAGTAAAAAACATCAAGTAAATAATAAAGGGCTGATGCAAGAAGAGGTACAATAAATTGCCTGTGCTATTAATTTGACGTATCCAATAGGATGTTTGCGTTTTACCGAGTTACTGCAATTAGTTAACCTCTGATTGGTTGATGCAGATTAATAGCATCAACACATTTTGTTTGCACCAGCACCTACATTTTTGAAAGGGGGAAAAAAAGATAAATCTAAAACATTGGAAAAGAAAACACAGACAGCATTCGGACACCCTGGATCACTTTTGTTTTTGCCTTTTGAAAAATGTTGGATAGGGCTGAGAAGCTGATGTCTGATATTCACTTAAAGAGTAACTATCGTCTCCAAGTGCCTTCGATACAAGGACAATTGAAAAGATATCTGTTATACCTTTTAAACAAGCTTAGGATGATATCTCTAGATCTCTAGCTGCTTTAAATCTTGAAGGAGAATTATGCTATTAAAATACAGCCCATCCTCTAACATAAACCTCTAAGACCTTATCCCTGGGTACTCGCTCTTTCTCCTGATATACTGATAGGCCATTTCGGTCTGTCTATGCCCCGCAGACTGTTAAGGCTCGTACACACATGCAATCTCGGGTCCTGACCCGTGACACACGATGTGTATGAACAAACGTTTGGGCCGATAATCGGCCCATGTGTAGTCGTTTATCGGCCGATAAAACGCCTACACACGGGGCGATTATTGGCTGAAACGTTCGTTTGTACACATCGTGTGTACGATCGGGACCAGTCTAATGGGAAGATTCACTCTGCAACAAGCACGTCTTCTCATTGGCCAGATCGCTGACAGCTGTAAGATGCAAACTAGACCAGAGTGGCAACTGATATGTTTTGGTAAATATATCGGTAGATAAGAATGTAAGGTAAGTATAATGTCCTTTAATTATTGGTTTGTAAAGTTACACTTCCTGGTCTGCACGGAGTCTCTTGAATCTCTGTAACAGGCACATGATGAGCTGTGTAAACCCCCCCCCCCCCATGTATATTTCTGAAGCTGCAACTATATATAATTTGTCCTTTCTGTTAAAGGTGAACAGTGGTCCAAAAATGACTTTAGGTAAATTGATTGGAATTGCTCCCCTGAGAATTTTTGCAATTTATTTCCATTGTTTATTTTGCATAGTTTTAAAGATATACATTTTTGCATGTGATATGGCAGCAGCATCACCGGGTCCCCTGCAATTCCTGCTACATGCTCTGTAACTGTCAGTCAATCTGTCCTGTGTCTCCTCCCCTTTGCAGCCCCCCTTGTCCCTCTCACTCATGGACCCCATGGTCCCTCCAGTTGCAGGCCCCCCATGGCCCATTATTTTACAGCCACATGTGGCCTTGCCCACTCGTGGGTGCCTAAGCCCCGCCCACCCGTGGGTACCGTGGGTTACTCAGACCCCCCCCTAGTCTGAGGAGTCTGAGGCTGTGCTCACCGGCGGCACTGTGCAGTAGAAGCCTCAGGAATGTCACAAGTCGGCCTCCCACCCATTAACTTTCTGGTCCTTCATTTCTGTATATCTTGGGCTGTGGAGCACTTAGAGAGGTGGTTGATGGCTCGTTTTAAAGGTAGGAAACTGGCCTTTCATTTAAATGTAACTTGTTTGGAGCCCACAGTTCCCCTTTAAAGCCTCTTAGAATGTTAGGCATTTCCTAAAGGGCTACCATGAAATCTACATAGAAGTCTCTCCTTATTTGAAGGGCATCTATACCGAAAAATAAGTTATTTTAAATTGACCATAACTGGAAACTATAATTCTTCCCAACCACCACTGTATCATTTTTTTTGTTGATCTCCCCCTATTTCTTTAGATATCCAATCTAAAACCTTTTATATTTCAGCTGTCAATCAAGTTCCTTGTTCTCAAAAACTATTCTTCTGTGAGTAGTTTTAGTGTAGCTGGAATGGTGACAAGAGTTTTGAGAGTTGGAATGCTATATGCTGTATGCAGGCTTGACAGATGGTTTGTGGGAAAAAGTCAGGTCGGATGGGAGTGGTTAAAAGAGGGGGGGGATACTGCTCCTAAACCAAATGATCACTGGATTGAAGGCATGCAGTAACGCACACAAATCAGAGTAAGTGCTACTTACATGCATTCAATTATAGATTGAGGCAAAGTCATTTTTTTCAGTATAGTGTCCCTTTAAAAGACCAGTGTTTTTTAAAGGGAACTTTTCTTGTTGTTTACCCTTTTCCTGTTGCATAGGAAATTAATAGTGTTGTTAACTTGGTAAAAAATAAATAGATTGCTTAGCAAACCCGTCTTATTCTCACATGTCCTTGTTGAAAGGTAACCCCTCACTATATGCAAACTATGCAGTTTCTGTAGGTCGATGCTATCGTATGTAACTTAAGAAACAGTTTCCTATTCCATATAGTTGTAAAGGGCACCTGTCATCTTTATTCATTACAAACTAGACAAACGGGATGTCGGCTTAAAGACGAACTCCAATTCATATGGTTCTTCTTCCCCCTCAGAACTTCTGTTTCTTCCATTGTCCTCCATGGGTAGAATTTTCTTGTCCCAGCTGCAGGAGACTTTCGAAGCCCATATGAAAGCATATGTATTTGTGCTGAACTTTCCATTTAAAAAAACCTGTCGCCCTTTCCCTTTAAAACTCCTGTTTGGAATTTTTGTCGCCTGTTTTCAATAATTTGTGTACTGTAAGGGCACTGTAACATCCAAAACAACAACCATTTTAAATCTTTATTTGCTTAAAGGTAAGGGACAGAGTACTCCTACCCCCCTTTGCTATGTAACAGGTGCGTTTGATTGTAGAGTCCATTTTGCCTAATATGTTTCTCCCATGTGCTGGTAAGCAATGAGGTTGTACCTTTATTTTGGATCTGGGCTGCAACTTTCCTACTGTATTCCCATTGTATGTGCAGTTCTAATCAATCTAAACGATTGGCTGACGCTGCTTCCTTCCTTCCAAATTCATATACAAAATACAAGGCTATTGGCCTTTAACTTTTTCCTATAAAGTCAGAATCTTAAAGTTGTAGCCCTGCAATTGTAGAGTGTTTTTCAGAACATTCTAAGGATAAAATTCACATAGGAAACATATAGTATTCCCACTCATGTAACCTTTTTGTACAGGCTTTTAGGCCAAGGCCACACACACTACAATGCACCAAATCGCGTACACAATCACGAGCGTTATAACACCGTATGCGTGATTCTTGTGCGTTTTGCATTTGCACATGTGATTTTGGCATTTTCCGTTATGAAAACGCATGCATTAATGCACCAAAAATGGTGAACGCAAGCGTTACCAAAAGGGAAATGTATGCGCAATAGCACGTGCATCGGAAATTGAGGGAATTTTTGCAATTTCCATAAAAAAAAAAATCATGTGCGCAAACTTGCGAAAAACGCGCTAGTGTGGCCTAGCCCTCAAAAACACACGGCTGCACCATTTCCTATCCAGATATGTGTGCATTTCTGCATACAGGGAAAAATGCGCTTCCTGCACGCTTGGTTACATCATGTTGACGTAATGTGAATGTGAACTTTTTGCAGCATTTCCACATCCACCCGTCATCTTTACGTTAATCGTAATTACTAATCCATTGAATCAGCATTGGTTTAAGTCGATTGGGTAACGTCATTTTATTTGTCCCTGTTGCCATCTTTCTGGCTGACTGCCTTTTAATTAGCTGTGCATTCCTTCACTGGGTGGTGCATCTCAGACCTGAAAGGGGGAAGATAAGTGTTTTTTGTTTTTTTTTTGGCAAGGCGGATTACTTACATGACTTTTCACTAATCAAGGTTACTTCTGACTTCACCTTTGTAAACAGAGATTTAAGCCATTTTATCACATTGCTTCCTTATTCCGTAACTGGAAAGGGTGGAAAGACAATGTTCACTGTATACAGTATATCTGTGTATGTTTTTGTACTCGGTTTAAAGGAAATTAAAGTCTTTTACGCACCCCAATCTAGTGCCTTGTACTTTCTTTACCTTGAAACTCCTGCACTGCTGCATTGAAGTAACAATATTGCCAGCCGGTTTCAGCCTGGGGTCTGGACAAATGGAAGGCACGTGTTCCCATTGGACAGATTCTGGGCACAGGCCGGGAGGTGGGACAGAGGAAGCCATCTCTCCTAACAGCAATGCAGTGGTAAAGCATTTTATGTCCTCTTCCAGGGTATTTCATTGGCTTTATTCAGAGTGGGGGAAAGGGGAGGTCTATAATTATGCTTTAATCCTGGCCCACAACTGCCTGGCCAATTTATTTTGCAGTCGACATTTAATTTGCATAATTAATGAGCCAGGATAGGTGGGGTGGGGGTAGATCAGAAGGTAAAACCACCCGTTTTTTTTAGATCTATTCAAAATGGAATGTGAACTCGAAAAAGTTAAAGGATTAGTATTTTAAAGGGCATGTCCACCCCCAAAACTATAATCCCCCCAACTACTGGCCCCACCATGTAGTGTAGTTTAATCCTTACCTCACATCCCAACTCCATCTGGTTCTCCTGTAGTCCCCCCCCCAAGTTCCAAAACTGCCCACCAGGAGGCTAGCAGGTCCATATAGGACACTGCCTGCTAGCTGGCCTCAGGTAGATTTTTTCCATGCGTACTGCAGCCCTTCTCCCCCTCCTCCCTCTCCCCCCGTTCTACTATCCCTCCCCCTAGCTCAAATCCCCCTTAATATTGTGCTCCCCCATGTCCCCCAGCCCCAACCGCATGTTTTTTTTTTTAAAAGGCTCCCCAAACTCTTACTTACCTCTCCGCTTTCCTCCGCTGCACTGAATGACCGGCAGCCGCGTCCGTGATTGGCTGCCGCTCAGCCAATCACATACGGCGACTGCCGGTCCCGCCCCTCTGCTTGCATTCTCGCAAGCAGAGGGCCGGCAGTGCGGCGGAGGATCGAGGGGAGGTAAGTAAGAGTTTGGGGAGCTTTTTAAAAAAACAAACCATGCGGTTGGGGCTGGGGGACATGGGGGAGCATAATATTAAAAGTCTATTTTAGGGGTGGACATAGCCTTTAAAGATTAGTTTAAAACATTCTATTAGAGCAGACCTGGGCAAAGTAAGGCCCGGGGGCCACATGTGGCCCTTTGGCTGCCCCTGACTGTCCCCCCAATACCAGACCTGTACCGGAAAAAAAAATCTTAATATGAATTGATTGTCTCAGGCTGGATTATTGATTTATTTTTATTAAAGGATTACTATCGTGTATAAAATTTTTATTTAAAAAACAATCATTTTAGTTAGCCAATAAAAGGTATTATTTTATATCCAACATGTCTTCACTTTCATGTATGGCTAACACGGTACAATTCTCTACTACTATTTAAAAAACAGTTAAACTGAAAAGTACTTGGGACAGGGATAGAGGATTGGTAATTCCTACCTCCCAATATTGCTTCTGTGTGGAGCACCAGCCCAAAGAAAACTGATTCTGCCAGTCTTCCTCCTGGCTTTAGCACTATCTTTAATGCAGGAAAGGTCAAGGACTAACCTGGCAAATGAAAACTGTTGGTGCTGCAGCTCCTCAACAAAATTATATTGTGAGGTAAGAATAATCAAGTCGACCTCCCTGTCCCAGGTACATTCCATTTTTAAACAGTTAATTTATAAGTATAGATATCCTTTGTTAATTTTATTAAAAATTACCTGATCAATAGATTGAGATTGAGGGAATGGATGTAAAATAGTACAAACCTATTAAAAATTGCAACTAATAACAAAAAAAAATTCAACGAACCAGGGATATTAATTTAATCTTTATAAAATGCACTTTTACTTTCTTCATAATGAAATAATGAGTTGAACCTATTGGTCTAGCCCTTCACGACAATCCAACTTTCCTGTGCGGCCTCCTGTAAAATTTAATTGCCCACCTCTGTATTAGAGCCACTACTGTCACCCAGTCCAGATGCTGACAGCTCTCTCCACCTGCCCCCATGGCACTGCAATATATGTACATGGTAGATATAGGAGAACCTGCTGATTTCTGGAAACTTGACATTAGAACAAGAGCTCCCTGAGATGTATAGGATAGAAGTAATAAGCAAATCTTAAAAAATGCTGCATGCATTACCTGTATATTATAGTGAAAATGTTTTTGGTGTAGAATAAGGGACACCTTAGAAGATGATATAAATGATATATCATCACTTGTTGGTTATTTAAGAATGTATCCTTCTGATTCAATTTAATCTAAAAATAAACAAAAAAACACTAACAGCCTATGCTTGTGGAGGTTCTCATTTATCCAGGTCATGGTATATCTGTTGTATTCAGTTAGATCAGCTGGACTTGAAGTTAAGTTCTCGAAGACGTTTCGCTAGTCATCCGACTGTCTTTCTCAATTCAGAATGACTTGTACAAGAATCTTTGGCAATTATGTACCCTGGAAAGTCCCAATTAGAATATCACAGCCAGGTGTTAATGACATTATGAATTGCATTGTGGCTAAGAGCTGTTATAGGAACGCCCAGGGCAAGGCGCCAAAACAGAACAGCATTGTATATGGCAGACAGTTGGTGTCAAACCCCCCACCTCTATTCAGGCTTGGTTTCTTTATTTTAACATAAATGGCCTCCTTGACACCTTTTTTGAACCAGTCCTGTTCCTTTGAAAGGATGTTGACATTACAATCTTCAAAGGTATGTCCTTTTTCCTTAAGATGCAGGTACACGGCTGAGTCCTGGCTGTGATATGCTAATTAGGACTTTCCAGGGTACATAATAGCCAACCGATTCATTCTGAATTGAGAAAGCCAGTCGGATCTCTAGCGAAACGTCTTCAAGAACTAAACTTTAAGTCCACTTGATCTATCTGAATACAACAAACACTAACAGCCTAAATAGGTTATTGGAAGAGATGGAGAGTGGGGTCTCGTTATAAAGAAACTATATTGCAAAATATGATACAACACCGGTACTTCGATAAGAAATATTGGCCATTGTTGGTATTTTGCAGCTGCAACCATAGTTTATATCCACTGTGGCAGTGGACAACTACAGGTACTGGTCAGTAATTTACTACACTGTTGTCAAATACAGACCTGGTCACTAAATCATGCCATATGCTGGTTTCATTTTTATTTTTGAATCAGGGGAAAAATCCGATTTCGATTTAGTCTTCTTCAGACAACTATTGCCCCATGTATGGCTAACTTTAGAGGGTTTGGTATCTCTATTTACCAATATTGTCATTTTAGAAAGAGGCCATTCTATAGAATGTGGTTTACATTTATGTAAGTATAGAATAAGTGGTATGTTGTGCAAGTGGGATAAAGTTTCCCTTTAATCCTCACAGTTATGGTCTCATTTAAACGTTGTCATCTAAAAAGGTTCATGAACAGGACCAAGCATTAAAGGAATAGTTCACTGCAAATTGCAATAGTGAACTATTCCTTTTCTACATTGATTGAAGCCAGGGAGGTTAAGGAGCTATGCCTTACCTCCTGTTCTTCAATCAATGTTTAGATAGCCAGGAACGAACTTCAGAAGATCTTACCTTTCACGCGATCCAGCTGGGCCCCTCTGACAGTTCCCGACTGCTTCCTGCTTCTGTTACGCTATAACGCGCATGCCCAATAATGCACGCTATAGCAGAACAGAGGCAGGAAGTGGTCGGGAATTTCAGAGCGGCCCTGTTGGATCACGTGAATGGTAAGATTTTCAGATGTTCGTTCCTGGCTATCCAAACATTGATTGAAGAATGGGAGGTAAGGCATAGCTCCTTAACCTCCCTGGCTTCAATCAATGTAGAAAAAGAATAGTTCTCTATTGCAGTGAAATATTCCTTTAAATATCCTCATCCTAGTTGGTGTTTTTGCTGTTTTAGTTTGTGCCTAGAACAAGGTTTTCCGCTTGACTACCTGGCCTAGATATCAACCGAAAAATATTATTTATAAATAGATCAATTCTAATCCCATAAGTGGGCATTAACTATGGATGTAGGGATCTTTCCTACATAGAATCTTTATAGATTGGACCTTGCATTTTTATTTGCAACCTAAAGATTTTACAGTAAGACCTTCAGGTGAAATGGAGTGATTTATTGTGACGGAAACAGTGTTGCTCTGTCACAATAAATCACCATGTTTCACCTGTATGTCTGTGTTTGTGGATCTTGGAAAATATCTATATCGCTTTCCATGTAGTGGTTAGATGGTTCTTTGATTTAGCGCTATTTTATTATGTGTGGGTTGGGCAATGGGTTTCATTTTAATAGTATTCTGAATGTTTCAACCCTTTTTAACTTTGTTTTGATGCAAATAGAATAAGACGTGGGGTTGGCAGGTGTAAAGGTCACCAGGCAAATGATGTAGATGTGTGAACTTTCGCTCTGCCTGAAATAACTCACAACGGCAGTTTGTACTTATGTCGTATCCAACTGCAACATCTACCAGAACATCACTTGTGACGTCCAAGGGGATTTGAAATCCATCACTGACCACAAGGAAATATCCAGTTCTCCCTGCAAGCAGAAAGTTATTATAATTCAGAATTTAACACAATTATTTGGTTTGTTTAACGGCAAATTAAAGAAGAAAACCACGTAAAATCCATGTCTGGAAACCACTTCCTCCTCCCCACTGTCAGTTAGGTTCACATTAGTTGATTTCCTTACAGAAACATCACCCGTGTCACAGTTTACATTTCTTATGCCCGTCCTTACAATGTCCTTACAATGTCAGCGAAAGTGTCGTGACGCCAGGCTGACCCGGGGGTTACGAGAACAATCACAAGAAGATATCTGCAGGTCACGGTGATGATGCAGAAAGCCATGGGCCAGAGGATGTAAATAAATGTTGACGTATCTGTGAGAATGCAAATCATCCGTCTCACAATAGCTAGGGCTTTAATTAAGAAGAAATATTCCCATGTTGCCTACAAAATGAGATTTGTCTGTTTGTGTTAAGTCGAGATTCTGTTATTTAGCAGGTTTTGTAGTGGGAGCTTATTTCCGAGACACTGGGTTTGGTCCATTTCATTAAAGGAAACACATTTTCTAATAAAAATCCAAATCTCAATGTTATGTAGACCAGACTCTATGTTTCATGTCATTAGGTTTCTAAGCTAGCTGTACACGGGCAGATGTTCTTCTGTATTTGCAAGAAGAAACTGAAGAAACACTTGAAAATGTTTCTGCTGGGGCCAATTTGAATCTTTCCTATAAACCGCTTGACAATGTTGAAAAAACAGAAAATAGTTTCCGATATTCTGAGCGATCTGATAAAATGACGATGCCGCGTGTAGGGGGCTTTACACCGCTCCTTGTAAACTCAACTCTAAACATTTGTTATGCAAGAAAATAGTTTTTCGAATTGCATTGTGTTTTTGTAGTAGTAATGTGTTAACCAATAAAGAATGATAGAATTAAAGCAATCTCTTTAATTGGCTGAATCGAATGAAAGTGAGAAGTTTTTTGACCCTTCTTCAGGCTTGATACAATACTGAAATAGAAGAAGGAACCCGAGTGTTCCAAAAGCTTAACAACTTTAGCCATTTGAGTTTGATTACCGGTACATTCCTGTGGAGGGGAAATTCGCAGGCTTTGCTGTCCCTGGTAATAATGACCAGGGACGATGGGTGGTAGAGAACTAGGCGAGGCTCCTGGTCTAGTCTGTCCAGCAGAGAGCAACTTTATGATTCTTTGCGTTCCAATTTCCCAATTTCTATTGCCTTATAAACAGAACACTTACTGTTACTGGCCATGTTAGCTGAACTACAAACAGCACACATTTACTTTTAAAGGGAACATTCACACAAAAAAAGAAACCTTTCCTGTCACATATTACAAGAAAAAATTGTCTCTGTAACAATATAAAAGAAGCATATGAAGTCACCTTGGAGTTCCCTGCGGCCCCTTGCTTTAATACGGTCAGGGAGCACCCTGGTGGTTATAGCTTAAGCTGGCCATAGATTTGACTGTTACTTTTATAGTTTTGGGAATCCAGTAGTATCCAAAATGGGTAATGCGTACTGAGGGCTAGCGTGATTTCTCAGGTGCTTGTGATCCATTAGCATGTGAGAACTGCAGCGCAGAGCAATGTGGGTGGGCACATGGCATGTGCCGTGCTGCCATCTGTTTGCGGAGCGCATGCGATTATCAACCCGTTTTGTGTTTCGCAGCACAAACGGGCAGTAACGTGCGTGAAATGCGCACCATTGCCGCACACACTTTTCACGCTTGTTGCTGCCTGGCATACAGTAGTGTGGCCTCAGCCTTACCTTGCAAAGCTCTTGCAATTGACATTATTACTGCAACGTTGGTCACACAGTAATTGGCTTGGGTGGTTTTTCGGATCATTATGGAAACACCGCAGATAAGTGAATGTGCAGCACAAACTGATTCCAATGGATGACCTAGATGAGCAGTGTTTTTAAGGTTAGAATATACAGAACATTCATTGCTCTTGGGTATACCGTATATACTAGAGTATAAGTCGAATTTTTCAGGCTTTAAAATTAACCTGAAAACCTAACCTCGACTTATACTCGGGTCAAGTTGAAATTTAGATCCAAATTCTGCAATTGCAGATAGTAACCAGTAGGTGGCGATGTGTTTACCTGCATAGAAAGTAACAGGAGCTGATCTGCCTTTACACTTCCTGCTTCCTGTAGTCTGGCTGCTGGACTCACTCAGCA
>CM033472.1:35062290-35185110 GCA_019447015.1 Hymenochirus boettgeri | reverse complement strand
TTAAATTTCAACTTGACCCGAGTATAAGTCGAGGTTAGGTTTTCAGGTAATTTTAAAGCCTGAAAAATTCGACTATACTCTAGTATATACGGTATACCCAAGAGCAATGAATGTTCTGTATATTCTAACCTAAAAAACACTGCTCATCTAGGTCATCCTTGGAATCAGTTGTGCTGCATCCAAATTCTGCAATTGCAGATAGTAACCAGTAGGTGGCGATGTGTTTACCTGCATAGAAAGTAACAGGAGCTGATCTGCCTTTACACTTCCTGCTTCCTGTAGTCTGGCTGCTGGACTCACTCAGCACTGTCACTGCTCATCTGGATGCTGTAAATCTGATGGGTCTCTTCAGTTTGGGGCAAAAAACAGCTGCAAGTACAGTACAGGACAGCTTGAAACTACAACTCTCAGGTGACATTTTTAACTATTGGGGTCAGATAGTCCTTTACTATATGGGGGTCAGAGGGCCCTTTACTATATGGGGGTCAGAGGGCCCTTTACTATATGGGGTCAGAGCGCCCTTACTATATGGGGTTCAGGAGAATTGTAAATGATGGTATGTTTAATTAAAATTTTACTGAACCTTGCCACTCCACATGTTTAGAAACTGAAACTCCCAGCAACAAAGCATGCTGGGAGTTGTAGTTTCCAAACATCTGGAGTGCCAAGGAATTGGAGGTTACTGGTACTGGATTTGGATATTACTGTATGGGATTCTTGTATGGGAATTCTGCTGTCCATTTAAAGGGCAACTAAAGCCTAAAAACAACACAGAATCAGAAGGCAGTAGTGGTGATAATTTCTACCCTCGACTTATACTCGAGTCAATCAGTTTTTACACATTTTTCAGGTAAAAATAGGTACCTCGACTTATACTCGAGTATATACGGTAACTGGATGTAAACCATATAAAATAATCACTTACGATGAAATCAATAGGCAACTATATATACATATATTTCAGTTGGAATGACGGTGATTAAGCAGAATGCTGCACTTGTGTATTTACAGCCTTTTTAAAAAAAAAAAAATCCTTTATTTCCGCCATCACTTCCCCTTGTCTTAATTTAGGCTTTGTTCACATATTTTTTTTTTTTGTAACTGTGTCTGCCTATCCCTTTTCTCACTAGTGTGAGGCATTTGTTACCATTGCAGAGAAGATACTCTTTATCACACTTCCTCCAAACCCGGAGTTTCAGCATTTAGAGCGTCACATCTTGTTTGGGAACCTGATCCGGAAAATCCTTTACGATTATGCTCCTTGATGTTTTTTTGTTTTTTTTTTTAAATGCCTTTCACATATCCTACTTCTCCAGGCTTGTATACAATGGGGTTGTTTACTCTTTACTTTTCTCGTTTCCCTTTCCAACATCTCTTGATTGGGCCAGAAAACAAATACTTTCTCCTTGTGGTCTGCAAGAGACGGATCAACGAAAAGGTTGTTGGCGTTAAATGACCAAACAAATTACAGTGCAGCCTAAACTACTGTGAACACAAGAGCTTTTCATTGAAGTCCTTCAGAACATGAAAGCTCTTGTTTATGTAATGCCTTTCCTGCTCCTTGTTGGGGCACAGTTAACAGTGATCATCAACACCTCCCTAATAATTGCAGGATTTCCTTTGCCAATCAAACTGCAAAGCAGCAGGAGATGCGAACGATTTGCTGCCTTGTGTGCTCTCAGTCAGGCTGATATTAATCTGCTCAGGTTGTTACTTACTTTTGTCCTGCAGGCTGTTTTTTTATTCGTATCTAATAAAGGTTTATTTGTACAGTCTAACGGTAATCTGTGGGGGTTTTTTTTTTTTGTGCTTTAATAACAGTGGTTTAGACTGGTTTTAAATGCAGTTCAGACTTACATAATATTTAATTTGTTAGGCTTGACTTTGGGATAACATGCATTGTGCATATAAAATACTTATGCGATGTAAGAGGCATCAGTCAATCGGGGTGCGCTTTGCTGCAGTGGTCAGTGTCCTTTATTTTTATTATTGTGGATTTATATATCTTCTGTGGCGGGTTACAATTACATGTATACATTCACATCAAGCTCTGCCCTGAAGAGCTTACAATCTAAGCACATTTATTTGACACATACAAGCTATCAGTATGTCTTTATCATTGTGGGGGAAACCGAAGTACCCGGGGAAAACCAACGCAAGCATGGAGAGAACATACAAGCTCCTTGCAGATGTGTCCAAGGGTGGAATCGAACTCAGGTTTTCAGCACTGCAAGGCATCCGTGCTAACCACTGTGCCACTGTGCTGCCCAATTAAAGGTTTATCCCAAAATACATTTCCCCTTACTTACAGAACAACAACTGGTGATCAAAATAACTTATCGCATGTCTTTCTAAATAAAGCTGGGTACACACAGTAACGATAAAGCCCCGATACCGTCGGATCCGACGGTATCGGGGCTTTATCGTTACTGTGTGTACGTTCGTTTCCCAACGCGCGCGCGGCCGCGAACGTCGGGTCGGCCGTACGCTCGTTCGGGAAAGGCCGAAAATTTCCATCGGCCCGCTAGACTCCAATAGGGAGTCAGCGCGGCCGATGGAAACACACAGTCCCGACGTTCTCCCTATAGGGAGAACGCTCGGGACTGTGTGTATCAGATCTTTGAAGATGGCAGACAGGATCTTGCAGATCCTGTCTGTCATCTTTCAGAAATCTGTACTGTGTGTACCTAGCTTAAGGTATGCAATAAATCTTTCATATAGGGATCCTTGAAGTTAGTCCCCCCTCCACAAACTCAGTGAGTTCAGACATGCTCAGTGTGTTATATTATAAAGTACGTTTTATTGTTGCAGTACTGAAAGCAAACACTTTTAAAATGTCAACACCGAGTTAATTTACAAACAGTAAATTATAGAAACACAGAAATGTATTGTTAGTGGACACTATTTTCAGTTATATCTTGCCAGGTATCTCACCCCTCCTGGTAGTTTCGCGAGTCTTCTGGCTTCTGGGGTCTCCCGCACACCAACAAGAGCATCACCTGTGAGGCCCCGAAGTAATGCCTGGGTAAAGTAGGTGAAAGGCAGCAGCAGTGTTCTCCCCAGAATTGTTTTCCAGCCGGGTGGCATGAAAAAGTAGCCGGGTGGGGTGGGATGGGGAGATTTTGTGGTGGGGAAAAATGTGCACTGCCTTATGCTCATTATATAGGTCAGGGATGTCTAACTTTCGTCCAACTAGATGTTTGAAAACTATGACTCCCAGCATTCCGTGGTTGTAGAATGCAGGGAGTTGTAGTTCGGCAAAATCTGCAGGGAGTTATAGTTTGGCAACATCTCAGGGAGTTGTAGTTCGGCAACCCAGATGTAAGATGGCAGCACAAGCACATGTGCCACCATTTTGTGGCCTTAGGGATCTTGGAAAAGCTAGTTACCATGTGTTACACTAAATAAAGTGTAAAAAAGGGGTCTGGACTGGGCAGTTTTGGTGGGAGTTTTTACTGACCTATTGGCACCTATTAAACCTACATCTAAATTCTTTTAAATCACAAGTGTTCTCTCAAGAATTTTTTTTTCCAGCCGGGTGGCATGAAAAAGTAGCCGGGTGGGCCGCCCGGCTAAAAGACCCTGGGGAGAACACTGGGCAGCAGAAAATGCTCAAAGTTGCTTTAATTTTCAAGGGGCTTGTCACTTATGTGTCTGTCATGCGGAGAGTGGGCCAGAGAGGAGTCCTGGGAGTGTGTCTCGGATAAATATTGATAGGGTGGGATGCCTGTGTTGTTTTACCCTGTAACCAACCAGTAATGCAGCGAAAACAGCTGTTTTTTTCACAGCATTTCTTAATGTTGCCTTGTGTTTTCAGATTAGTTTTGAATTGGTGCCAGTCATCCTGCCTCTTATCAAGGTCATCACTGATGCAAATAAATCATGTCATTAACAGGTCTTTAGAACTAACCTAGAACATTTCTCAAGGAGATTTAGGGTAACCCCATGTGTGCCAGATTGACTTTCCGAATAGCGGAGATTGGTGGCAAACTGTAAGTTGGAACATTTCTTCTGCCAGAGTTTGGAGAATGATAGAACACAATTCAAACATGGCGAACAAAACGTTCTTATGCAAAAATATAAATAAATATAAAACGAGACATGTTTTTCGAAATACAGAGAGAAGCGATCCGAAGCTTGTGTGACCTAGCCCTAAATGAGGAATAAACGAGTCTCGGTAGATATTGTAATGTATGACTAGTTGGTAGCTTTTAATCTTATCTCTGAAATCGGCAGTATTGTTCAGAAATCTTTTGTAATTCTGCACCTTTCTGGCATTTCCTGATATCTGCACTCCTTCTTCAGAGTGAGTAACAATTGGTTTTCTGGCTGCTCAGTCTTGATTACAGAGAGGCTGTATGCAGGTCACCTGGTAGTTTATTGACTGTTTTATTTAGAAGGGAGAGGGAAGGCAGGTATCTTACCCCTGCCCAGGAGTTGCGGGAGTCTCCCGAATTTTGGTGTGGTCTTCCGCACTTCTGTGACTCCCACGTCCCAACTTACATGGAGTCTCTGCCTACAGAATGCCCCTTTTCTTCTGATGACGTGGACGTCATTCCGGCCCGCCATGCCCCCTTCCACCCCACTCTGCATAGAAGCCACATTTGGCAGGGTGGGATGTCTGTGAAGGGAAAATTTGCAAAGGGTATCTTGGCTGTAACACATTCTGCATAAACTAGAAACCGTAAAGGTATATAGGTAAATCAGTCCCACACCTGCAAAAGTTAGAAAGCTGAAAGAGATAAGACAAAAGCTGGGTACACACATTCCTCATAAAGGGTATATTCTGTTGGTACCGGTATATTACCGATTTATTTCTCCTAATAAAATGTAATAACAAGAAAGGTTTAATTGGTATTTAAATGGGAATTTAGAGCAAATACAAAAAAGGATTTTTACTTCTCATTCATTTAACCTTAATTTGCCCAACCAGCAATTTATCCGTGGATAAACAACTGCTTCCAATGTACAGACTTCCAGTATGCATGGTCCTTAGTGTCCATTGTGGATCTACCCTTGACTCTGCTCCGTGGGGTGATTTAGTAGAGATCTGAGCATGTCTGACAGCCAATGAGGTACAACTTAGGAACATTCCAAGGAAATGAGTATCCCTGGAGGACAATGGATTTTTTTCAGAAATTAAAAGAAAATGTAAAATATCTAGGTACTTCCCCTTTAAATCACGTTAAGCCAATCAGTGGTCTAATAGCAATTTAATCAGCTTTATGATTGTCATTAAATATATGCACAATCTTTTTGTCACTGTATATGGCACTATTCCTGTCTGAATGGCATCTGTATGTTCAGGAAAGAGAATGTATGGTATGAGCTGGTGGATGCAGGCTGGTGTCATCCCAAACATGTCTCTGTTGGAATTCCTGCAGGGCAATTCTAATGCCTTAGGCTAGGTACACACAGGGTCGATATTTCAGTTGATGGGGGTGTAATATTGGTGTAATTAGAAACTTTAGAACTGTAGTGGGCTAAGGGCTTTTGGTTCGAATTCATAGACCTCTAGTAACACTGCAGTTAATTATAGACCATATATAAAGCTAAACTATACCATGTAGGTGTGTTCATGTTAATGAGTATTGTATAAGTTTTTAACTAATTAAAATGTTTAGCAGTGGTAAATTTAAACAGTAAGTCCAGGTAAATGCCTGGACACGCAGAGGGGGCTAAAGATATTTTGCACTGAAAAATCCCTCAGGCTCCAACCAAAGATGCCCATAATCTATCCAGTATTTAGTCAAATGCAAAAGAGTGTCCTTAGGGATGCATACTTGTAACGGGTGTCTTTGGGTACATCTACTGACCTTATAAGGAAATTCACCTACATGGAGCCTTAAGTGATCTATTGTTTTATATGGTTACTTTTGAATGATCCGCATTCTTTTAATGCCTCTTTCCAGGTAATCCTCCTCATTAGAGTTCTTAGGATAGTTTCTCCTGAAAACAAAGGGCTGTTATATAACTTTATATACCCTTTATCTTTCCATCGCTCTATTAACAGCCACTCTGCCTGCAGCATTAAAAGAGATGGAAAGAACAAATTTATTAGAAACAGGCAGGAGGCACTTCTCTCTACTGACGGACAAGGCATGTGCCATCGCCAAAGAAAGTAATGGCAGAAGTGGAGGCGTACCTAGGAGTGACATTGGCATTCTGTACTGCCTATTTCTTTGAAGTTTGCACCTTCTTTGTTGCTGCAGGGAGAGCGGTTGCAGAGGGGTCATCTGGTTCCATCGGAATCTGATTGTTAAAGGGGAACTGTGGTCTCCAAACAAGTTAAGCTTAAATGAAAGGTCAGTTACCTTTTAAAACGAGCCATCAACCACCTCTCTACGTGCTGCACAGCCCAAGATATAAAGAAATTACTGACCAGCAAGTTAATGGGTGGGAGGCTGACATGTGACATTCCTAAGGCTTCTGCTGCACAGTGCCGCCGGCGAGCACAGCCTCAGACTTCAGTGACAGGACAGGAGACAGGAAGTCCCTCCCCCTCCCTGCTGTGGGAAGTGAAGATCCTCACAGTGAAGGTAACGGAATCTTTAGCCCTACTCTCTCACTATGTGAAAACTGCTTTATTCACAGTTTTCTGTCACACAGCACCCGCAAATGGGTGGGGCCACGGGACCCGCGAGTGGGTGGGGCCACGGCACCTGCCAGTGGGAGGGGTCAAGGTACCCGCGGGGCCTGCAAATGGAGGGGTCATGGGGTCCATGAGTGGGAGGGACAAGGGGGGCTGCAAGGGGAGGAGGAGACACAGGGCAGATTGACTGTCATCCATTGACATGGTTTCAGAGTAGGAAGTGCAGGGGACCTGGTGATACTGCTGCCATATCACACACACAAACATTTAAATATCTTTAAAACTATGCAAAATAAACAATGACAATATATTTCAAAAATTCTCAGGAGAGCAATTTCTGTCAATTTACCTAAAGTAATTTTTGTACCACAGTTCCCCTTTAATTTGCCTGATGTGCAAATACACAGGAATGATCATTCCATATATACTTGTTCATTGGGCCTTACATTTTATCGGCTCCCTATACTGTATAATGGTAGTTTGCTGGCTTCACAACCTATCCATACACATGGAAGATGTATGCGCACACATTGTAAAGGATCTCCCGTTCTTCAGTTTAAACAGAAAAAAAAGCTTGAAAATCGGGGAAGAGGGAAGACGGAGGGGTTTCACATTAAAGGCCTTTAATTTGGTCCACATTTGCACCACTGCATGTCCTCCATTGCATCTACACTAATCTTTTTGCAATATGCTTGTGAAGGTTCTCATTCATCCAGGTCATGGTATATCTGTTGTATTCATTTAGATCAATAAATAAGAAGAAAAGCTAGAGGCAAAACTGGCTATATAAAACTTTACATTTATTTCATCAATTAAAAATAATCCTCAAATAGGTTAATATAATGTTTCACAAAGTAGAAAAATAATGCAATTCAGTGTGCAAATAATACATCTAGTACAGCATACATGCAGATATTGCATGTTTCTCCCACCCAAACATGTGTGTATCTCTTCAGTAAACCCTATTATACTTATCAGCCATAAGTCAGAGTCGTCCGTGCATGGACAGTCAGAGTATTCGCAGAACACCAGGGTAGACATTGGAGGGACAGTGCCACAGCAAAAATGAAGAAAAAAATGAACAGATTTAAGTCTGCCAGAGGAGTGGAAATCCTATAACATTAAGTTAGCTGGATACTATATAAAACTATCATTTTTTGTGTGATGTTCCTCTTTAAACAGATCGCTTTGCCCATGTAATGGAGAATGTTTTTGTTTTCTTCAAGGATCTTTATTTTAGTTTGTCTGTAGTTACAGCTTGTTATTCATGGATGCAAACCCCTTTAATAGCAATATTATACTCCATGGCCCCTACCCCTGATGAGTGATTCCATTCTAGATCTCTTCAGTTCTCCTGGCTATTGGGTGTTTGTATTGGGTGAAACTCTGCAGTCATTGCAATGTATTTAGTTATTTAAATATGTACACAGTTAACCAAAGTATCCAACAATCCAATGTGAACAATGTACTGTATCTGTATCTCTGACACTACTGGATAATTAGTTATATTCACATTGATGGGATGTTTTTACCCAGATCAAAAAGACTCATCCCGAGGACACTAAACACAAACAGCAGAAATAAGAAAGCGTACCCCACATCATTCTCTACGTAACATAGAACATTCTTTTGTTGCTGCATGGATTGCAGTGGCCATTGTTCATTGTTCGCAATAAGTAAAACAACTTGCACAATAGTTATGTAACCTTGTGCCAAGTGTAAATGGTGATGGAGTATTTGCACAAAGAATTAATTTTCAACTGGTTTCGTAGAGAGGTTTATGTTGAACAATATAAGGTACAGGAACAAAAGCTTTACAATTAACAAAGAGGGTGAGACCATATAGTGAGGAGGAAATAATCAAATAAGTGCAAACTGATAGGGGTCCTTTAGTCCGCTCCACATGACCTCAGTCTCTTCTGAACCAGGTGCATAGTGGCACATACATTTAGTCCTTAAGGAATTTATTTGCCATTCATCTTTAACCAAACTGTCAGTGAGGACAACCCTGAGACCAAGGAATTCTCTACACACACACACACCGCACACATGGGCAGTTTTTTCAGCCCAATACTTTTGTGTATCGGTCGTTTGGGACGAAAAATCTTTGGTGGTTTATGCCACAACCGAGCTCAGGCCAGATCGGACGAACAGGCCTGTTGGAAAATCACAGCCGATCGTGCGAATTGTCAGCTCCAACCACTATTGCTATTTGACCCGGCTGAGCGGGTCAAATGTTCGGTCAGGACGAATGGTCCCCTCGTGTGGGTATGTTGGAAAATCAAGGACGACCACGCTTTTCCCTATGGACTGCACAATTGATCTCAGCGAAATGACTAGCGAGTGGTCAGCCGGGTTGAAAAATGAACCTGTAAAATATAGCATTTACCCCACGGTATAAATAATTAATCATTAAAACAGTCCTTACTCCTATAGGTTGGTGGTCCGGGTGTATACTACAACGGACCAATTGCCTGATCAGCTGTGCAGTATAGAAATTATGTAGTTAGTGGGTAAGGCTTACCGCAGTCTCCGTGTGTCCCGGGTGCCGGAAGCCCCAGGTCTGTCGCAAGGGCCCCAACATCCAAGGTAAGTCAAACAGAAAAACAGTTTCTGCACCTTCCGAAGTCACCGGGAAAGGACAAAACAACGTATGAACTTCAAAACATCAGTTTATTTGATTCCGCCTGATGCCACGTCCGCCGTGTCAGATGGAATCAAATAAACTGATGTTTTGAAGTTCATACGGTCCTGTTTTCCTTTCCCGGTGACTTCGGAAGGTGCAGAAACTGTTTTTCTGTTTGACTTACCTTGCCTGTGTGTACCCAGCCTAATACCCAGCAGTACTTCCTAACTAGCCATGCACAGGTTGATTTTATTTGGACAGATTTGAACGATTTGATCAGAAAGGTAAAAAAAAACAAAAAAAAAATATACCCCTTGTACACCATCAATAGACTACTATGCAATACCGAGCAAAAGGTATTTGATAGCTAGTTCTTGATCATAAAGCAGTCAGATTGTTGATCTGGTGATCTGCACGGAGCAATCCAGGGGCGTGACAACCAGGGGCAACTGCAGGGGGCCCCATCTCTTATTTTTCTCTGTGACCGATCTAGCCTCCTCCCAGAAAACCACTGTGGATGAAGCACGGATAGGGGCCCCATCATAGTTTGCCCAGTGATTTCTAGTTACACACAACGGAACAATCTCATAAGTGTTTCTAATAGCTTTACTGTACCTTATCTACTCTAGAAGTTAAGTTTTAGGCCTGGTACACATGGGCAGATATTCCTGCCAACAAGCCTGGGGAGTCTGTCGGGAATGAAAGTGCCCGTGCTGATAGTCTATCCTGGTTGATCTTTCAGTACAGGACCACAGAATTGACTGTATTTAACACCACGTCCAATGTCCATATCGCTGCTGTGGACAGTCGGGACCTAATATCGACCTCTGTGTACCAACCCTGACGCCAAGCACACACCATGTGATTTGTTCACTCCGAACAAGCAGTCAGCCAAAAGAAGCACTGCAGGTCACAGCATAAGTAACAGTGCTAGACAGTCCCCCGTGAATAGAGTGTGCTGACCATAGGGGGCGCATGATCGGCTGTGGTTTTCCAGGTGTCCGATTGCCCATCTGTCTGATTTTGATGAATGGTTGGATTCAGTCGGAATCAGTCTTGGCCATCTGTAAAAAATTTAATTCCCCCTCCTGTTCTGTTTCATTCACACTATAAAATAGTATATAGTGAATAATGCACTCCCAACTGTAAATTATAAGGAATTAGAAGTCACCAAGGAGTTCCGTGACCTTTTATACAGGACACGGAACTCCGTGATTTCTAATATCCCTTTAATTTGCAGTTCGGCGTCCATATTTATTATAACCTACCCCTTTGTAGCTTCTGGTTTCCTTCTCCTCCTGGAACTGTAAGATATAAGGATATATCTTACAGTTCCTCCATAGAAATCCACTACACGGGTAGGTTATAGTGTTATTACTGTTATTCACGTATATTTAGTACAAGTCTTTGCATGTCATTTCCTTGTACTGGGATCATGATTAAACCTAAGCGTGTTACATCAGTCAGGCCATGCTGCCATGTTCCAGTGTGTTCGCAGAAGTGTTGGAATGTATTTTTGCTCTCGCTGCCCTTGTGCTTTTTTCTGGTGTCGTTTTGGAATGAATTGCCTGTCAGCAGCCTGGGCCCTGGACAAATGGCAAACGAGAACACACAGTTACTTATCAGCCTTTGTCCGACTGCGTTTATGAGAAACAATGTCATGTAGCCCTCTGTGATTGGCTCTTGCAGTTGACGGGCATTCCAGAGGAATTCAGTATCCTTATCACAAAAACTGTTAAGATTACAGATAGCATTTAAAGGGACAGTCCCGCTTTGCAATACGTTCACAAAATAGGGTTTGGAATTTTTTGTACTACTAAATCCTGTTAGTATAAATGGCAAAGCAAGCCACAACTGAATTTACCTGTATTATTTGCACATTGTGTTCAGCTGCTCTCAGGGCTCTGTGAATTCCATCTACAGAATATCACTCCATCTGATGTTACAAATGATAGCCTTGCTCACTTTGCCCTGTTTGATGCTGCACTGCCCTCTGCTGACTCGTTTGTTGAATCGTTTTGGCGGTACATTATTATTATGGATTTATATAGCGCCAACATCTTCCATGGCGCTTTACAATTACATTAATACAATCACGGTAGAGTTTACAATATAAGCACTTTACAAACTCCTTGTAAATGTGCACAAGGGAGTATTCGAACTCAGGACTTCATCCGTATGGAGTCCGGTGTGCACATTTGTACATTGTGGGGCACGCAAACTGGTTTGTCACCAATTGCACAAAAGGAAGTTGAGCTGGGACAATAGCAAGTGATATTTAATATTTCAGCTGCTGTTTAAAGTACACGGTACAGCAGCTTCTCTCTGAATGCAGCAATATGCAGTAATGTAAAGGAGAACGTAGTCCCAGATCCAGATGCTCACGGCTCTGTGCAGAAATAGGTTTCACAGGCAAGAAATACAATCTTATTTGGTGGATACATTTTTTTATTCACCAGATAAAAATTAAGCCGTTGTCTCTAATTAAAGGAGCACTATGGTGCAGGCTCCCAATTAAACACACATCATTTTTCTCATTGTGCTTTTGCATTTTTTCCGTGGCATTTTTTACATGCCCCTGCGTTCCTATCCATATCCTGGTCAATACGTGCGTTCCAATAACAAATAGGAATGCATAGCCAAAAGTGGGTCCCTCCTACTCCACTGGAAACCCTTCTGGTCTGTGCAGGTAATTCCCCCAAATTTAACTTACATGGGAAGTTTATCACGAGACGGTTGGTTTTACAGGTAAACATTTATTCAATCCTGCCCATAACACCCCTCCTAAATTTGGTAGGAGTGTTAAGATTAACATTGGAGACCTTGGTTCTCCCACGTTGAACTAAAATCCTAGAAATTAACAGGGAGATTCAATAAAAGTTCTTATTGTTAAAAATGGTTCTAATTTTGCCCCAACCAATCAGATCTTATTAAACATTTAAAAGCTAACATCTGATTGGTTGAGGAAAAATTAGCACCATTTTTAAAGATAAGAACATTTAATTAATAACCCTAAAAGTGTTTATGTGCAAAGGGCAACAATTTAGTCTCTGATGGTCTTTTAAAGGTCGGAGACCAAACAACACAGATTCAGAGTCTGCTGGTGGCACATGAGTTATCTTTTGAGTTAAGTGTCTGCAATTACGAATATATATATATATTTATATCCAAACGATGGGATGTAGTATGCACTCGGCTCCCTCTTAATGTTGAAATTGCCTTGGTGCCACCAACGTAATCCCGGATCATACAAACAGCAATAGATGTTCGTGCACACAAGGTCTTCTTATAATTCTTTTATTAATTCATTCATTAAAGTGCAATTACTGTGCAAAAAAGTAGCAACGTTTCGGCCTAAAATATATTATATGGAGCAGAACTATATGAAAGGATAAAAAACAAACAGGTTCATTTACCCAGAGCCGCTATTGCTCTGGGTAAAAGTCCTGTTCACGATTCAATATCGCATTTACCGGGATTTACCCACAGCGGGATTTTAACGCTAAAACTAGCACTAACGTGATATAGAATCGTGAGCGCCCAATGCGTGGGTGATTTTTGCGTAAACCGCGGATCCAACGCTGATATTGAGTTAAAGCTGAGCTAACCGTTGGCGAACCAGTTAGCGCGACTTTATAACCATATATTTGCCCAGTGAGTCTGGGTAAATCGCCCCAAAGTATTTAAATACAGTTTAATGAAAACCATCCCCCATGGGATATCAAACGTACAACCCAGTTTTCCTTATAGGGGAGGATAATCAGACTTTTTTAAGGAATAGTTCACTAAGAAAGTAAACCAATCCGTTTTTGCATTAATTGAAGAACGGGAGGTAAAGGAGCTACCGTATGACTTACCTCCCATTCTTCAATTAATGTAACAGGAGCTAAGAATTAAGAAAACATATCCAAGAGCGTAATCCACCGCTGGCTTCTCTGAAAGGTCCCTGCTGCTTACAGCTTTAACTAAACTATAGCACACATGCATGCTAATGCACGCAATGATTTAGTTGAAGCTGGAAACATTTGGGACCTGTCAGAGAGCCAGAGGGGGATTGCGGTTATTCATGAAATTGGTACTAGTACACACGGCCGGATAATTAGGGCTGACTGAGCATTTGCTACTGTCACTGTTTGGCCAGAAAGTAGCCATAGGACATTGCGCGATCTGCCGGGATATATCTTTATGTCCCAGCGTCCGATTCAGATGAAAGGATGACTCACATCAGTTGCCCATGGCTGAAAAATTACAGACGATATTTTCAGCCAGCCGATCAATACGGGAAATATCGGTCAGTCGGCCCGCAATATCTGCTTGTGTTTACCTAGAGTTTTTCAAACATTCAGATTTTGCTTTAGTGATGAAAAATGATATTATACTTTGGGACACAAAATGTTGCTTTAGGATATAACTTCAGCCTTTTTGCCATAGGATGCAGTATGCTGGGTTTTTGTGTAGCAATATTTACATTGTGTGAAGACGGTTTGCATACTTTGTGTTACAAAGGAGTGTTGAAATATTTCTGGATAAGATTTTTTTTTATTTGATTATATATTGTACTTACAAGGGAGCATATTGTGTTGAAATTTTTGTTTTATGTTAAAATAACGGATCCATAATCTATTTTGTGTGAAAATATGGAAAAGGTAGATCCTCTCCTGTAAATGGAAAATAATAAATACATGGAGGTGCCACAAGAAAAGTCTTAAAGGACAATTATACTCAACTTATTTCTGATCCACAGGGTGGGGACCTAAACTGCTAGATCCTCACCTCAGAGTTATCTGTAATACTTACTTGAAGCAATTTGCAATAGTGTCACAGACTGCAGTCGGAAGATGGAAGAGGAGCCAGTTGGCAGGGGGAGACTAGTAAGTATCGATATTTTGTAAAGTACCTAGAGGTGGAGACCTTACCTTGGGTACCATATAGTTGTTGAAGAAGAGCAGCAAGGTGGAGGTGAATATAATTGTCCTTAAAGACATACAAGACCATATGCAGACGCAAAATGAATGCCACATCCAGCAATCATACGTATGTGGCCACTTTGATGGGCTTCACTGGTGGACTGTCCCAGCAGATCAACAAACATCAACCGACTGAGCGGCCACACCTGTGCAAACATTGGCCATAATGGCCGTTCCTCTGTCATGCGCCGACACACATTTTATGTCTGTGCGGGGCTATAGCGTGCTGCGGGCTTACAACAACGCTTTTGTCTTTCGTAAGACGCAAAGAAAGTCAATAGGGAGTCTTGTAATATAGTGGATTTACTCAGCCCTGCTGAAATTATTTTAGGCACCTGATGAGAGAGTTTGTGAAAATTTTCTCACGCTGCCTGTGACACAAATACCAAGAAAAAACAAATTAGTTACAGATGTTGTTACTAATGAGGCAATCGCTTCCTTGGTTAAGGTCGCACAGGACATGAAAAAAAAACCTTAAATGAAGATAAATTATCGCTCACTTGATATACTTAACCTTGTTACCAAGGATGGCTAAACAAAATGGTTTGCCCCCAATCCAATTGCAATCCATTGTGTGTGGCGACTCCCTTCTGTCCGCAATATCCCATAAGTCAGCTTTTCATCATGATATTCATTGTTACCTGCAGCAGAAGTTGCTGCCTCCACGTTGCGCTCGTACATGTGCAGAGGAGACAAAAATAATTTTTATAAACCCCCCAACAAAAAAACAAACTTTCTTGTGCGTAAGCGTGACTGGTCTGGCAAAGTTGTGCTTGCGCGCAAGATGCAGGGGAAAGGGGGAGTGTGGGGGAACTGACAGTAGAGACGCTGTAGCGCTGCAGGATCACAGTTCAGCAAGTACTGATATCAGGGCTTATGAGCAGAAATGGTAGACAGGAGCAACCTTTCCTGTCGGTTCCAATTATTTCTTTAAGCAGTAACAAGCTATGCCTCCAATATACTGGATATAAGTAAAGCTAAACCAGGGTAAACACCATCAACTTTTTCATCCCGGCAAAAGTAGCCACGGCCGACAGTTCAGTGTGACCAATGTGTGGACCACCTGTGATTTTCCGACATAACCAATAGTCTGTTTGTCCGATTTGGGTGAATGCGCAATCGAGATGGGTCGCAGCCGTCCACAAAAACACCATCCAATTTTTGCCCTAACCGACCTATATTGGCTCGTCTCTCCAAAATATTGGATGGTGTTTACCCAACCTAAATACACAAGTGATAAGTGAAGCGAGCATTCGCACGTGTATAGATGCGGGCATTGTTGGGGATCAAATTTAAGATGACCAAACAGCCATATTTTTATGATTGTTAGCCATAACGACCTTCTGTCTGTCACACGCTTGCTGCTTGAGTCTCATGCACATGACACCTGTATGTGCCTCAAGGTCTCTCCTCCCTGTAAGGGAAGTACTGTTTCCCGTAGAATCAGACATCCTGCAACAGAGGTGCACCGAGGGAAGGCTAGTTCCCAAGGCATTGATGGGCAGGCATGGGAAGAATTCCCTTGAGATGTGCGCTCTTGTGTGACCAGTGTAAAACTAAAAATAAAGTTAACAGTGAAAATAAACTTGCTTTTTGTTTGTTTTCTAATGTATGTTTTGGGTTGGCAGATATTCCTAGTTATGCCCATATTTGAAATGTTACTGTAATCTACAGACTTTTGTCAACTAGAATATTTTAAAGGGCATGTCCACCCCCCAAAGTAAATTCAACACAAACAACCTGGATGTCCTCAAAAACGAAGATCACAATACTTACCTTAGTCCCCAGCATTCCTGATCTTCAGCATCAACTGTCCATGCTTCCCAGAAGGATACAGGCCAGGATCTCTGTCCAGGAATTCTGGGGACTAAGTTAAGTATTGCGATCTGAGGGTAGGTTTTAGGGGGTCCTGATTGTATTTGTCAAACTTTCTGTAATAGAGATGGCCGAACTTCCGAAAACATCCGAAAATCTAATATCGGGTCTATCAATGTCAATGGAGAGCAAAAAACTGAAAAAGTTTGAATAAAATAAAGGAAAAATAGCAATGGTAACTTACTGTTCATTGCTCTGGGAAATGATCTGGGGAACACATAAAACTATCCAGGATAATTTCCTTTACACGTACGCTGCTTTTGAGCTTCCACGTTTTTGCATTTGATAATTATCCCATATTAGGAATCGAGGGTTTAGGAATTCTGTAAACTTCCTATATATGGAATCGAGGGTTAATGAATTCTGTATTTTTTTCCTTACACATAATTAAAGGGTCAATAATTCAAAACTGAGGGTTTATACAATTCATATTTCTGAAAACGATCCTGTGTATTCGATGTGTGTCAATCCTATTGTTGATATATCTGTTGTATCAACTGGACTTAGTTTAGTTCTTGAAGACGTTTCGCTAGTCATCCGACTGGCTTTCTCAATTCAGAATGTTTCAGAAATGAAACATCTCAGAGGAGCCCTTAAAACTTGCGGATATCCAGACTGGGCCTTTGTCAAAAGAAGTAGAAGGAAAGAAAAGAACACGAATACCAACTGTGAAGGGGAAAAGCAAGACAGGAGGAAGAACATGGTCATCCCATATGTAGCAGGGGTCTCCGAGAAATTAAGAAGAATTTTCAAAAAACACTGTATCCCTGTCTGCTTTAAACCGAACAACACACTGAGGCAGCAATTGGTACATCCGAAAGACCCAATACCGAAACACAAGATAAGCGACATCATATACTGTATATACTCGAGTATAAGCCGATGTTTTCGGGCTATAAAAAAGCCTGAAAATCGATTCTTGGCTTATAATCGTGTCAGCCGCAAACTCACCTCTCTGCCTGCTGCTGGTCGCTTCGCATCTCCCGCTGGCGTCACTACTCGGCGCCTCTCACTTCCCGGCGCTGAGTAATGACGTCAGGTAGGGAGATTAAGCAGAGCGAGCAGGAGGCAACAGAGAGGTGAAGAGTTGGGACCATGGCGGTGTGGGTTGTCCTGTTGGCAGCGTGGCTGGTCCTTGCCGGATGCTCTGCGGAGACCTGCAGAGCCAGTAATTGTCACTTCCTGCTAGTGGAGATATCCCATACCTGCACTAACGGAGCACAGAACGAAGATCCAAGACAGACCATGGCGGTGTGGGTTGTCCTGTTGGCAGCGTGGCTGGTCCTTGCCGGATGCTCTGCGGAGACCTGCAGAGCCAGTAATTGTCCCTTCCTGCTAGTTGAGATATCCCATACCTGCACTAACGGAGCACAGAACGAAGATCCAAGACAGGCCAGGTAAGTGAACACTGAACTGGGTGGGGGACAGTATGCCATACAGTAACCCCCAATACCTTTCAACTATAGATGTTTGGAAACTACAATTCCCAGCAACTAAAGCATGCTGGGAGTTGTAGTTTCCAAACATCTACAGTGGAAAGGTATTAGGGTTACTTTATGGGATTACTGTCCATTTTAGGGCAGTAACAATATTTTACAATAGTTTAACAATATTGTTAAAAATATTGCCTTCTCATTCTGTATTGTTTTGAGGCTTTAGTTGCCCTTTAAATGGACAGCAGAATTCCCATACAGTAATAGCCAAATCCAGTATGGCAATTACTGTATGGGAATACTGTATGGGAATTCTGCTGTCTATTTAAAGGGCAACTAAAGCCTCAAAACAATACAGAATCAGAAGGCAGTAATGGTCATAATGTCTCGGCTTATATTTGAGTCAATCATGTTTTTTTCTGATTTTGGGGGCCAAAATAGGTACCTCGGTTCATACTCGGGTTGGCTTATACTCAAGCATATACGGTATGCAGTGTATTGCAGTGAAGAATGCTCTGATTTGTATGTGGTGGAGACCAAACAGCAACTGCATCTTAAGGATAAAGGACCTTTGAAGATTGTAATGTTAACATATTGGCAAAGGAACGTGACTGGTTCAAGAGAGGTGTTAAGGAGGCCATTTATGTGAAAATAAAGAAACCAAGCCTAAATAGAGGTGTGGGGGGGGGGTTTAACACCAACTGTCTGCTATGTACAATGCTGTTTTGACACCTTACCCTGGGCGTTCTCAATATGTATGAGTGGTATTCACTGTTATAAGTATTTCAGTATAATGGGAATGATTGACAAAATGGCTCCCAGTGCCCTCTTATTGCTTGCTTTATTTATGTGATTCAACTTAAAGGAGGAGTTTAGACTAAAATATTTGTCTGGTTTATAGCCCAGGTATTGTAATTTAACTATATACCAAATAGTTGGTTAATAAGAAAACCTAGAACTATGTAAAATGCTTCACTGCAACAAGTGTTTTGTAACAGAAATTTGCCATTGTGTCCCTTTGTGAAGCCCACTGAGCATGCCCGAGTCAGTGGTTTGGGGAAGTGGTAGTGTTAGATGTTGTCAGAGGGCTTTATTTCACACCAGTGCATTTTATGGTTATGTATTTCTTAGAAAGTCAAGCAATACAGTGTTTTAATCTATTTCTGGGCTATAGGTCTGGGGGAAAGTTTTTATGTTCTATAGGACAGGTCTGTTTTCCCCTTTGTATCTTTGTAGAGGTTCTGTAAACCCTGTATACCTGTAATTTAATCTTTGTTGCGTGTGGTATTCACATTATTCTGTGAATACAAACTATTGGGCTTTTTAGTTTTTCATGTGAAGTTTGAATTGCACCTTCAGGGCACCGTTTTAAAGACTTGTCTAAGCACTTTATTTAAGTTAATTATGGGAAACAACACAATCCTTCTTGTATTGCATACAGGCAAGAAATAAGGTATTCTGTTTCAGGAAAAAATGTATTTCGATTCAGTGAAAAAAAAAACGTGTGAAGTTTTTAGTTTTATCCTAAATTCTCTTAAAGTCCTGTCTTTGGTTATTTAGCATTGATTGTTTATGGGCATTTTAAAGTCGTCTACCAAGCACAGTATGGGAATGTGTTAGTGCTAAAGTAAAGGCGTTTAGATTTGTCCAGATTGTTCTGCTTGTACATGTGATAACTAGGTGCATCTGCTTTGTACATGTGATAAACTAGGTGCATTCTGCTTGTACATGTGATAAACTAGGTGCATTCTGCTTGTACTGTGATAAACTAGGTGCATTCTGCTTGTACATGTGATAAACTAGGTGCATTCTGCTTGTACATGTGATAAACTAGGTGCATTCTGCTTGTACATGTGATAAACTAGGTGCATTCTGCTTGTACATGTGATAAACTAGGTGCATTCTGCTTGTACATGTGATAAACTAGGTGCATTCTGCTTGTACATGTGATAAACTAGGTGCATTTGTTGTACATGTGATAAACTAGGTGCATTCTGCTTGTACATGTGAATTCTGCTTGTACACAGTGTTCTCCCCAGAAATTTTTTCCTGCCGGGTGGCATGAAAAAGTAGCCGGGTGGCATAAAAAGTAGCCGGGTGGGGTAGACGGGGAAATTGTTGGTAAGGGAAAATGTGCACTGCATCATGCTCATTATAAGGTCAGGGATGTCTAACTTTTGTCCCACTAGATGTTGAAAACTATAACTCCCAGCATTCCAATAGGTTTGTAGAATGCAGGGAGTTGGTTCATCAACATCTGCAGGTAACCCATGTACAGCACAAGCACATGTGTGACACCCTTTTGTGGCCTTGGAGATCTTGGAAAAGCTAGTTAAGTGCTAAAATAATCTTGCAGGTGTTAAAAATAGGTCTGTAAAAATAGGCAGTTCTGTTGACTGAGCAGTTTGGCGGGAGTTTTTTACTGACCTATTGTGGCACCTATTAAACACTATTCTAAATTCTTAAATCACGTGTTTCTCTCAGAAAAGTATGAATTTTTTTTCCCGCGTGGCATGAAAAGTAGCCGGGTGGGCCGCCCGGCTAAAAAGACCCTAGGGAGAAACACTATTCTCTTTGGTATTTTTAGATTGACTTGTTATGGCAGGTTAAAGCTCGTCTACCAAGCACAGTATGGGAATGTGTTAGTGCTAAAGTAAAAGGCGTTTCAGATTTGTCCAGAATTCTTCTGCTTGTACATGTGATAAACTAGGTGCATTCTGCTTGTACATGTGATAAACTAGGTGCATTCTGCTTGTACATGTGATAAACTAGGTACATTCTGCTTGTACATGTGATAAACTAGGTACATCTCTCAGATCCCAGTAGCCAGGAATCAATTGCAGCTAATAGCTCACACCTGGGAACTTTCTAAACTTTATAAAAGCGTTTTCTATTGATTTGGTAGCCAATGTTTATAGAACAATTTATAGAATAATGTAGGGAAAATTGCCAATAATGCAGTTTTGCAAACATTCTAAATGAATACAGTATGTGAACCCTTTGGAATTATATGGATTTCTGCACAAATGGGCCATAAAATGTTAACCCCTAGACTAATGACATCTCCAAGAGCTAACTAGAGCGAGGTGTCAGCCAACTGGAGAGATGAGAGAGAGATTATATGATTTTTTGCGCAAAAATCCATATAATTCCAAAGGGTTCACATACTTTTTCTTGCAACTGTACATAGTTTAAACCTATATATATAAGTGGCTGCAGCCACTCTGGGGTAGATCTCCCTTAAGCTAGGTACACACTATACAATAATTCTGGCAGACCAACCAACATTTCAGTGTTTTGGTCAGTCGGGCCGAATTATTGTACTGGTTCCTTGTGGCGGCCGTGACTGACCGACCATTTATTCAGACGAATGCACAATCGGACAGGCCTCTATGAGGCCGTCCGCTTGGTTGTGGTTACTGTCGGGCACTGCGACCGACAGTCCCTCCCCTTGCCTGAATGGTTGAAAATCTCGAACGGTCGGTCAGGAGGAAGGTTGTATGGTGTTTACCAGCCTTTACAGCGGCTGTTTGGCTCTGAGTAAATCTATTCCCTTAGGGTTTAAATGAGAGTAAATTGGCTACCGTGACTTTAACCCTGTGTGTGTCAACCTTTTTATCCGTGCGGAACCCTTGAAATAATTTTCATGTCTTGGGGAACAACTACATAAAATAATGATAAAAAATTATATATCTGTATACCTACCCCTGTAGTGGATTTTTATGGAAAGAACTGTAAGATTATAGCCTTATAATCTTACAGTTCTAGGAGGAGAAGGAAACCAGAAGCCACAAAGGGGTAGGTTATAATAAATAATGCACCCCGAACTGTAAATTAAAAGGATATTAGAAGTCACCTTGGAGTACTGTGCCCTGTATAAAAGGTTCTTGTCCTGCGGCCTCGTGCTTTTATATGGTCACAGAACTGGTCACAGGTGGCTTCTAATATCCTTGTAATTTACAGTTGAGGGTGCATTTTATTTATTATCACAATAGTGGATCCATACAGTTTCTCTCAATCTTTTAAGGACCCCTGGTTGAGAAACGCTGCTTCAACCCCTCCGAGAGCATCTGCCGTCCTGGGTGTAAAGGCCCCATTTTGGTTTCTGGAACACATGAAGTTACTACCGTATATATTTGAGTATAAACTGGTTTTCAGGCTTTAAAAGTAGCCTGAAAAACTACTGTATGGGAATTCTGCTGTCCATTTAAAGGACAACTAAAGCTTAAAAACAATACAGAATCAGAAGGCAGTAGTGGCCATAATTTCAACCCTCAATTTATATCCCTCGATTTATATTTGATTCAATCAGTTTTTAATCATTTTTCAGGTAAAAATAGGTGCCTTGGTTTATACTTGTATCGACCTATATTCCTGAATACATGGTAATTTATTTTTTCCTGCTCTCTCGCTCCTCTTTTCTAAAGATTCATACTGATGTTCCAGCAGACCCATGATTCCCAAGTGCGTCAACGCTTTCCAGAGTGCATTCAATTAACGACCTCCAACTGAATGCATACACCCATGCAACTATCGTCCAGAACAGCTGTTTGTCGCACAAATGAGTCCCAGTCAGGGGTCGAGGGTCTGCTGGAACATCATACAGTGGGATGCGAAAGTTTGGGCAACTTTGTTATTCGGCATGATTTTCCTGTATAGATCGTAGTTTGTTACGATAAAAAATGTCGGTTAAATATATCATATAGGAGACACAGTGATATTTCAGAAGTGTAATGAAGTTTATCTGTTGTATTCAGTTAGATCAACTGGACTTGAAGTTTAGTTCTTGAAGACGTTTCGCTAGTCATCCGACTGGCTTTCTCAATTCAGAATGACTTGTACAAGAATCTGTGGCAATTATGTAATGAAGTTTATTGGATTTACAGAAAGTGCAATAATTGTTTAAACAAAATTAGGCAGGTGCATAAATTTGGGCACCACAAAAAAAGAAATGAATTCAATATTGAGTAGATCCTCCTTTTGCAGAAATTGCAGCCTCTAAACGCTTCCTGTAGGTTCCAATGAGAGTCTGGATTCTGGTTGAAGGTATTTTGGACCATTCGGCTGAGGCCACACTGCAACGCACAGGAATAGTACACAAAATCGCGAGCGTTATCGCACGTTATTTTGTGTGCGATTCTTGTGCGTTTTGCGCATGCGATTTTGACGTTTTGCGTTATGGAAACGCATGCGTTAACGCACCAAAAATGGTGAACGCATGCATTACCGAAACGCGGACGGACACGCAAACGCATTTGCATCGGAAATCATGGGAAAAACATGTGCGCGAACGAGGGAAAAACGCTCTGGTGTGGCCTAGCCCTTCCTCTTTTCAAAACAGCTCTAGTTCATTCAGGCTTGATGGCTTCCGAGCATGGACAGCTCTCATTAACTCACACCACAGAAGTCAAAGGTTGTTCACCATCATGGTTTAGGGGAAGGATACAGAAAGCTGTCTCGGGGATTTCACCTGTTTGTTTCCGCAGTTAGGAGCATATTGAGGAAATGGAAGACACAGGCTCAGTTCAAGTTAAGGCTCGAAGTAGACAGATCTCGTATAGACAGAAGCGACGAATGGCGAGAACAGTCAGAGACAACCCACAGACCAGCACCAAAGACCTACAACATCATCTTGCTGCAGATGGAGTCACTGTGCATCGTTCCAGCATTCAGCGCACTTTACACAAGGAGATGCTGTATGCGATAGTGATGCAGAGGAAGCCTTTTCTCCGCCCACAGCACAAACAGAGCCGATTGAGGTATGAAATGCACATTTGGACAAGACAGCTTCATGTTGGAATAAGGTGCTGTGGAGGAAAAAGAACACAGCATTCCAAGAAAAACACCTGCTACCTACAGTAAAATATGGTGGTGGTTCCATCATGCTGTGGGACTGTGTGGCCAAAGTTGAGGGACGCATGGATTCCACTCAGTATCAGCAGATTCTGTAGACCAATGTCCTGGAATCAGTGACCAAGCTGAAGCTGTGCCGGGGCTGGATCTTACCTCCCGTTCTTCAGTAAATCTTACAGGAGAGGAGGAGACACTTACCCGCGGACCCTGCTCCAGCGCTGGCTTCACTGACAGTCTCCGACGCGTCGGACTGGAGATGCGTCGTAGACGTCGGGGATTTCGGCGCTGGAGCTGGTCCGCGGGGTCTCCTCCTCCTCTCCTGTAAGATTTACTGAAGAACGGGAGGTAAGAGAGAGTGCATTTACCTTCTGTTCTTCAGTAAATTAGATAGAAACTAACTTTTTTGATGGACATACCCTTTAAGTAGATCATATAGGAGACATACAGTGATATTTCAGAAGTGTAATGAAGTTTTTTGATGGACATACCCTTTAACTGACATTTTTTATTGTAACAACCAACGATTTATACAGGAAAATCATGACGATTAACAAGGCTGCTTAAAATTTCGCATTCCCACTGTACGTCGGTACAAAGCATAAGGGCAATTTTATTCTTTAGCGTGAGCATGTAAAATACCTTCTGTTTTAAGATGGCTTCGATATACATGTCTCTATAGAATACTATCCTCCAAAACAAACCTAATAACCCTCTTAGGGGCCCCGACTAGATAACACTCTATGTGTTGAGTATTTGTGATTCTCGCCCTGAGAATAGGAGAAACCCTGTCATTCCCCGAGCCATTTACTGGATGTTCCCAACACTTTCTAAATATGTTTGATCAAGTGGCTTGTTAATCTCAAGGGATTTGAACAGTTCTTAAGGAGAGAACGTTGATTTCTGACATGTTATCGCCGCATTCTCCCAGGCTCTTTATTTCTGCCCAGTAAGATAAAATTCAAAATATTATATGTTTATCTGGAGAATTTAAATGATGGAAAAGAACATGCAGATAATATCTTGGATTCCATTCATATGGTTATGGGTACAAAGAAGGCATTCAAAAAAATAAAATGAATTGCTTCTGAATTTGACGCTCTGTTTGGTTTCAGGTTATCGTACTGCACCTATATTTAAAGCCTTGCATACACGTTGGATATCCCTGTGTCCAAAGCCAACTGATTCAGCCCCTGGTTTAAAGGTGCCCATCCACATTGCCGATAATTGGTAGAGCCTGTTGGATCCTATGGGATTTACTGAATATTGGCAATGTCTATGTATAGGTCACGTCCTATCTGGACGAACGGAAAATTTCTGTTGGATTGTTACCAGCGCCCAATAGCGATCTTGCGCATCTATGGTCCGAACGCATAATCTTTCCGTTGAATTGTATTGTGAGTGTGCGACCAAAGTAACGTGAGGTGGCTCCAATCTGTGCCTTTTGTCATCCCTACAGCCTGATCACCAACTGAACCAAATAGAAGCCACCATACATGTTAGATTGTGGCAAAGCTGTTGGACGTTTATTGGAATAATCTTGCATGTGTGCAGGGCTCGGTTATAAGGTTTCCCTGTTTTGTTTGTCCTGTAACATGCATGTAATTCACTTGTGTAACTGAAAGAACCTATTGTGTCTTAATCATAATTACTGATGACTTGGTTGTCCTTGAAGTCAAGGTCAATTCACATCAGTAGTGCCCTTTGATGCAGCTCTGTAGAGAATTGAAGGGATTTCCCTGTGTAACTGTTTTATGTAGCAAAAAATACCATTGAACTAACTGTTCTCTTCCCAAGAAATTGGCCTTTTACAAAAGAAATGTTATATGGGGTTACATGTGATTACCAAGTAATCAAAGCAACTAATTAAACCTGGATATCATGCATGCTAAAAACAGATGCATAGTGTACAAAGGATCCATTCACTGTCGCTGTAACGCTGTATCTATAGGACTAATGCAATAAGAGGTTCAAATGTTTCCCCATGTTATTAATCTGCAGCAACCTATGTTATCTATCTGTAGTAGACCAGTAAAAAGCTAACGCCTCATTGGTTGCTGCAAAGTAATAGCACAGGCAAACTCTTGCACCTCTTATTAAAAAAATGAATGGGACAGAGGTTAAAGGTCATGTCCACTCCCAAAACTAAAATTTGCCCCACTGTGTAGTGTTATAAAATCCTTACCTTACTTCTCATCTCCCTATGGTTCTCCTGCAGTGCCTTCTGGTAGCCCCAAAAAGTGAAGAGTAGGGGCTGTCTGTGTCTCATCTGGTGCCTGCTACTTCCTTGTCCTCCTGGAAGACTCTGACATGTGCAAGGAAGCTCTCCCATACTCTCCCATACTTTTAAGGTTTATAACTTAAAGCCCAGAATTAGACTTACTGAACCTTGTTCCCTTGGCTCTCTTCATAACCGACAGCTGTGTCTAGGATTGGGCAATCAAAGACCCGGCTCCCGGCCTGGCCTATATTGCTACTTCTGGCATCGGCATGTGGGTAAGTCGATTTCTGGGCTTTTTTTAAAGTTATAAACCTGGCCGTAAGGGTGTGTGGGTGGTAGTGGTGCCCTACACTAAAGAAAAAGTTTATTTTGGGGGTGGAGATACCTTTTAAAGACGGAAGGTAAAAATGCGCTAGAAATTAGATAGATAGAATAGTATAGATAGATAGTTAGAATCTTTCTAACATCTAAATAGCATTTGGCCAGCATAAGTATCTTCTACCAAGCTCTTCATCATTATTATCTGTTCTATTCCTGCCCTGTAGAAGTAGGTGGCTAAAGTTGGCCATACTTTTTGGTAAGCTGTTACTGGACTATATTTTTATATTGCCCAGTTTCGGGTCATTGACATCAATAGAAAAAATTAACACTACTAGCAGAATTAAAGGTTTGTTATCGAACATTACTATTAATGAACCTTTATAAGTAGGACCCATTGTTGGATATGTCTGACATTACGTGAAATCCATAGCTATTGGCTGTGTGCACAGGTGCTTGTTCTAAGAAAGATGGTGACTCCCTAGTGGCCCAAAACAAGTTGTGCTTGACACTTAAATAAAAGGTCTTGGATTGACTTTAGAGCCAACTAATGAATTTCCTAACACTGACCAATGATCAGACATGCTCTACTTGAAGTGTTTCTTCCGATTGGTTAGGCTTCTTATAAGCAATTGGGTTGGTGGGGAGGACCAGAAAAACGACTACAATTACAAGCTTAAATTGTAAGACATTGGAGGTACTTCCAGGGGTGAGGATCTAGTAGCTTAGGTTCTAACCTTGGGTCATTTTTAATTGGAGGGGGGTAGATTGTAGTGGTATTTTCTAGCATTATTGTTGTCCTTTCATATACAGTTCCTTGCAGTGCAAGGTAAGTAAATTAGCTATTTTTCTTGTAAGAGTGTTGGTAGCTTCTTACACAATTTTCCCATGTTCTGTCAAACAAAGAGAATCTTGCTAAACAAATATTCCAATCCTTGTCTATGTGTATTTCTCAGAAGCCTGTGAAGCAAACGATATGCTTTGCCAGAAAGCTGTAGTCCTATACTGATGGAACAAAACTCCTATTAGCACATAGTGTGGTCTTCAGATCATGTAGGCTTAGAACCAGAATGAAAAGATACACCCATTTATGTCTGGGGAAAATCGTCATTGTTAGACTAAATCTCCCACTGGAATAAACAGTAATGATATGAGACAAGCTTAAATATTGGAGGGATAGGAAAGAAGAAAAATAAAGATTGCATACAAACATCTTAGATTACATTCCCCTAGAGGAATTAAAAATGCAAGTATAGTTCACCCCCAAACTAAAAGCAACTAAAAGGTTCAGTACCGCTCCTAACCCCAAGCTTGGTCTACTTACCCCCTTCCACAACATCCCTGACTTAACCAGACTTTTCTAGAGAGGTTTCCACCACCAGTTTTCATGCCCAGAGGAGGTGGATCGGGAAGCAGCAATCAGACATTTGTGGGGATTTTAGCTGTCACAGACATGATTGACTGCTCCTACCCAGTGAAACCAAGAAGAGACTGAAGAAGATTGGGAAGAATATGTACCTTCAGGGATGTCTTGGAAATCAAGCCAAGTATTATTGGCTTGAGGATTAGGGTCGTTTTTTTACCTACATGTTGCTTTTTGTTTAGGTGGAGTAAACTTCTGTATTGTTACCCTCCTAACTAGATTGTTAGCAGGGACCTCTTTTATATAGGTAGAGCATCCCCAACAACCACACAGATACCCACAGAAACCTGGTTACACATTGGGTAGTGTTGGTTTTAAGGTGGTTCACACAATGGGACTTTTTGACCCAACTGAGTAAATGCTACTAGCAAGTGCTCGGCTGGAACAAATGACTGTCAAATGCAGCAATAGTGGTCACGGCAGACAATTCGCACGACTGGTCGTTCGCTCCCATAGGGAACCGCATGATCGTCCGTTTATTAACAACAGGTCCAATCACCTGTTCGTCTGGATCATACCACGCAGACCATGCGATTTTTACGGATGACCAATATACGGCACTATTGTTGATTGGCCGAAAATATTGTATAGTGTGTACCCAGCCTTACACTCATTTGATTGATGAAACTCGTTAATTCCTTTGTGTAGTTTTTCTTATAAGTGATGCTTATGTGGTTATCACCACCAAATGTTAGAAAGTATATCATACAAGAATATGGGATGGAAGAGGTTGGAATTTAAAGGGCATGTTCACCTCCAAAACTAAAATTTAACCCCATACTTATCCTTACCTTACATCTCTGCTTCTTATGGTTCTCCTGCAGTGTCCTTTCAAAGTCCAGGAAACTGAAGAGCAGAAGCTGTCATCCCGTGCCTGTTTCTTAACAAGTTCTGAGACCTGCACAGGGGAGCCTTTTCCTCCTCTCCCTCCCACCATCCGGATCCATCCTCTACAGCCGTGGCACCTAGCGTGAATCCTTTTTCACATAAGGTAGGTAACAGCTGCCCATCCCAACCGCTGTAATATTTCTTTAAAAAAAATGCTTAGGTCATTACTTACAGAGCCTTCTCTTTCTGAGCATGTTTTAAAAGAAATATTATGGCAGTTGGGGGTAGGCAGCTGGTACCTACCTTTATATGAAACTGTAAACTATTCCTTTAATGCATTGATGCAAGACCAGGAGATAAAGGAGCTATGCCTTACCTCCCGTTCTTCAATAAAACGATCAGGAGCCATCTGTATGGACATAGACAGTCTGTCAGGACCTGTCAGACTATGCGGCTGGGGAGCGAGCAATATGGGAAGTTCCTTACCTTCTCTCCTGGCTCCTGGTCGTTTTATTGAAGAACGGGAGGTAAGACACAGCTCCTTTACCTCCTGTTCTTCAGTAAAACTAAATGCCCAAACTTTATAATTTCAGTGGAGATACCCTTTAAAGGAATTGCAATATTATTATTGCATTCAATCAAGGCTGTGACAACTGAAATCACGGCTAATGATTTACTGCCCTTTACTTTGCTGCCTCCACTGCACGTGCTCAAGCTTGCAGAAAAAAAAACCTCATAGAGCAGAGGGAGTAGGCAGATACCTTTTGCCAAAATAGGAGAGAACTTATTAAATATCTGGTTTCAAATGCATGTAATAAACTGGTAAAAATAGAAGTTTGGGTTGCGGGGCAACAAGTCCCCAGTTTTTTGTTTTAAGGGTAGACATGCCTTTAAGGCAAACATTATATCCATTTTGGAAATATTATTATCCTTCATAATATTCATTTTAGAATTTCATCAGACATTTATACAATAGGTATCATTAAATGGTATGGACACATAACTTAGCATATTATGTCATTCTGTTTTATTGGCTAGCGCTGTGGGTACAATGAGTTTACAAATATATTTGACATGGAATAACCTCATGCAAGAGCACAACTTAATCATGTTCTACAGGTTTGATATCAAATTACTTTTGTCATCACTATAGTTTATCCCTTTACTTTAATTCACTTTAATTCAGCCAATATGCTGGTAAAGATAATGATAACCTGGAACACAAAACAATGGCTTTCACATGTTTATAAGTTCTTGGTATAACCTAGAACAAGACTGTGACTTAAGCATCTTCTACTGTACATTTGACCTTTATAAACCAATGTCATTGTTTGAAACACTTCCTGTAAAGTCAATAGGAAACTTTGTGCAGTATTTGGTTAAAGGGGAACTGTGGTCCCCAAACAAGGTTCTTACCTTTAAAATGAGCCATCAACCACCTCCCTACGTGCTGCACAACCCAAGATATGAAGTAATCACTCATCAGAAAGTAAAGGGGTGGGAGGTTCTGAATCTGCGGTCACAAATACTAGTTCCTTCTTCTGATATGCAGTTTGCACATGCTCAGTGCAGGAGAAAGCATCCGAAACCATCAGAAAAGAGATTTACAGTTACAGTGACTGAAGGGGAGGGGGGGATAACAGCACAGCCCACAGCAGGCAGTGTGTAATGTGTGTATATTTTAGTCCTTTTTTTTTTTAATGGAGGAGACACAGTGAAGAGGTATTGTCACATGGTTAAAGAGCAGGAAGCTGGAAGTGCAGGGGATCTGGTGATGCTGCTGCCATATTACACACAATAATGTAAATATCTTCAAAACTATGTAAAAAAAAATAATGAAAGTAAATTGCAAAAATAAGCAGGAAAGAAATTCCTGTCAATTTACCTAAAGTCATTTTTGGAACACAGTTCCCCTTTAAGCATGTTTGCAAGTAAATTATTGATATTCATTCATTGCTCATTTTTTTAATGATTTAATGTAAAGTGGGTTAGAAAGAAAATAATCGCAAGCCATACACACACGTTAACTTGCCCACAATGGGACTTACGTTGGCTATAGGTTCCTGTATGATAACAACGACTAAACCCATTTAGTTGACATCTTTAAGCCTTTTTTTCAAGGCACCACATGAGTGACGAGCAGAAATTGCTGATAACCATAACCGCAATAATTGAGGTTTGTACCGTGTTAGCCTTAAGTAAGAGAAGATAAGTAGAGCTGTGATACCTTTTATTGGCTAGATAAAAAAAATCTGTGCATGATGTTGAATCTATGGGAGTTCATCCATTTGCGCAGTGTCCTGTTTCTCCCACATAGAACCTGTGTTGGGGCGCTTTATGCACATTTATTAGATACACCACATTGGTGGAACCACAGCAGAATGATCCTTTAATTTGATCAATTTGTTTACAATGTGACACATATATTTGGTCTTTTGTGATAACCATCAGGAACTAAGATCTTCTGCCTGATGGACCTGCATAAAAAATGACCCTTTACTTCCAATGTTCATCTTAATGTTAGTGAAGCTCAAGTGCCGGGCAATAGACGTGTGGATCTCTGATTGTTGCAAGATTTCAATGATCTTCAACTGTTTCTATTGGTCATTAAGGTCTGTCACATTTTCCCTTGGCGGTGTATTGATGATGGTGTTTGACGGAGGAGACCCTAGTACAATACAGAGTGTATCATAAATATGCTGATTTGGCTAAATGGCGTTATGACCATAATGTTCCTGGACACAGTCTATGTTTTTCCTCTTTAAACTTTATAGGGAAAGATGTAGAAAGTATACCAAATGTAAGAAGTTTTTTGTTGTACAACAAGCCTCTCGTTGATATATTTTACAGCCCATTTCAATCATAGTAAATAATAAAGAGAGACGTTTCCATTAATCATTTTTGGATCCCTGTTGTGCTGTTTTCAGTTTTTCCAATGGGAAGAAACACAAGGCAGATCTTGATAAGGTTCCCCTATCTTTCATACATTGCTTGATTTGTGTTGCAGCCTGTGATGCTAATTTAATGACATCAAGTGCCCCTTATGTTCACAGAAATAGATGAGGTGACACTTCAACACCAACCAGGCTTAGACATTGAGCCGTGTTTTCCAAGTTCTGTTTTTTATGCGGTCCATTGCGGTTTCTCATACTGACAATACCTCGATACTAGGTTTATTAAGAATTTCCAAGCCTAGGCATTTTAAAGAAAAGCTAAGGTCAAAAATATGAAGTTTACATGATTTACTGCATTAGTTTAAGCCTTGGATCTGTAGCACTGTGGCCCAGTTAAAGTTTTATTTTTCTGTGAGTATAGTTTCCTAAACATTTCTTATTCTGTTTGCCCCACTCCCCCATACAGACTGTGTACTGTACCCCTATCACCTGAGGAAGGGGGCACGTACCCCCGAAACGTTGTGAGATGTTGTTTGGTCTATATTAAATAAATTATTGTTTGGAGAGCCACCCTTGCTATTTTGTTATTCCCGTATCTAAAATCCACCAAGGGTTGGATTATCTGGAGGAGTGAGCACCCACACTTAGTACGAGTGCAGAGGACTCTTTCATTATTCCGTGTACTGTACCCCTATACCTACCACTTGCTGCTCTTTTGTCTTCTTGCTTTGTTTTTCCGTCTATTGTATTGTGGTTCTATAGCAGTGGTGGCGACCCTATGACATACATGCCAGAGGTGGCACTCAGAGCCCCTTCTGTGGGCACTCATGCACAGCAGGATTCATCAGAGTTTGTCACCAGAAAGGCAGAGAGATCAAAACAAGTATAGATTCACTCCAGCACACCAAGGCTGGCATTTGCCAATAACAAGTAGGTGCAATCCTCCAAATATCTCCTACCCTGGGGTTGATCCAACCTCAAATCAAAGTGAGAGGAGCACACTAACAGGAGTGAATCAAAATGTATTTTGCAAACAACATTCAATGTTAATCTATAATCAATTCAATCTACTGTATCTGTCACTGTTTTGAGTTTCTTCTTAAGTAAAACCTCAGTATTCATGTTAAACTATCATATTGGCACTATGCAATATATAAGTGGGTTTTGGGCTGCAGTTTGGGCACATACAGGGAGCTTCAATAAATTTTGCCCCAACCAATCAGAACTTATGTAACATTTGAAATCAAACATCTGATTGGTTGGGGCAAAATTAGCACCATTTTAAACAATAAGAACTTTATTGAATAACCCCTAAAAAGTTCGCTATCACTGTTCTATATAGGATGGCACAATAGTGTTAAGACAGTTGGTTGTAAGAGTGTGTTTAAGTGTAGCTTTGTGTGGGAGATAAGAGTATATGTGTGCATACAATAGTGCATAAATTATAGTGTATATATGAATGAGAGAAAGTGTAGATTGTGTGATAGCAAATACGGTACAGTGTGTGTATGAGAGAGAGGGTGTGTGTTTGTGAGATACTGTATATGTGAAGTTGTGTATGTAAAGAGTATGATAGAGTGAGAGTATAACAATGTGTGTGAGTCAGAAAGAGTGTGTGTTAGGCTGGGTACACACCAGCTGATATTTTCGGCCGGCCGACCGATTCACGGCACTTTTGGTCGGTTGGCTGAAAATAACGGCTGGTGTGGGGAGGCCGGACGCGACAGACCTTGTTTGTTCATTCGGCAAATTACGATTGATCATGCGGTACCCTATGGGAATGCGCGATCGATCGTTCGCATTTTCGGACACAGCCGACGGACATTTGTTCCGGCCGAGCGCTCGCTTGTAGCAAATAGTCCCTCAGTGTGTACCCAGCCATAGAGTGTGAGTATAACAATGTGTGTGAGTCAGTAAGTGTGTAAGAGAATACTTAATGGATAATGCATCCCTTAGGCCGAGGCCATTGAAATGTATGCTATTCTTGTTAACTTATTGTTAGTGTTATCAATACCTTTTTTTGTTTTTTATTTCATTTACTTATATCATCCTTTTCTTTTGCCTTTTTAATGGGCTACTCTCTGTTCCGTTGTTCTTGTAGATTTGTTTTTTGTATTAGCCAGTTACCTTCCTTTTAGTAATTGCAAATTGGAAGCTTTTATCATGCTCCCATTTCTCTTTTCTAATCTAGTACATGAAATTAAAGGGCATGTCCACCCACCAAACTAAAATTTAACCTACTACTGGCCCCACTGCGTAGTTTACAAAAATCCTTACCTTATATCTCTGCTCCTATGGGTTATGGGTGGTGCTGGGTGGGGTTAAGGTTGACTGTCAATCAGAGGACATTGGGAGGATCGAAGTTGCTGGCTCCTATCTTTTTGTAGCTGGCTCCAAAATATTTGGATGATTTGTCCACCATTAAAACAAAAAACTGGTCAATAGTTACCCGCCCACGATTGCCAAAAGATACATTCAGTACATAATTAGATTTAATATAAACCAAATATTTAAGGATAATTATGGTCCCCCATTCTGGCAGAGGAAGCTGGCTCCTCCCTCCATGCAGTCAATCAAGACTGTGACTGCTGACATTACGACCAATGATTGACTGCTCTTTTCTCTGCTGCCGCCTCTGCACATGCTCAAGTTCCTAAAAGCTCATTGAGCCAGGGGGATTAGACAGAAACCTCTGCCAGAAAAGGAGAGAACATTTAGAGACATTTAATATCTGGTTAGAAATGCATGTAATAAAGTGTTAAAAGGGCATGTCCACCCCCAAAACCACAATTTAACCCACTACTGGCCCCACTGTGTTGTCTATAAAAATCCTTACCTTACATCCCTGCTCTAAATGGCTGCCCTGCATTGTCCCTCCCAAAGTCCAAAAAAAGTGAACAGCAGGAGCCTGGCTGTGTCCATATACGATTCTGCCTCCTGTCTCTCCTCCGGGAGAATTTGGACATGCTCAGTGCAGCTCTCCCCCACTTCTTACCCTCCTGTTTTTCTCTCCCTCCAATCTATCTCAAATCCCCTTTTCTGTAGTGTAGGCTCCCTCACCCACCCCTAAACGCTATTGTTATTTGCAGAAAAACTCTTCCGATCTCTACTTCCATTGCCTGTTTCCCCCCCGACATTCAGTACAGCGGAAGCCATTTCTGTGATTGGCTGCCTGTCAGTTTCATGAAAGCAGAGGGCCAGGACTGAACGTCGGGGGAAACGGGCAATGTAAGTGTAGATCGGAAGATGGACATGACCTTTAAAAATAGCAGTTGGGGTTGGGGGCAAATAAAGTGACCAGTTTTTTGTTTTAATGGTGGAAATGTCCTTTAAGGGCCTATGTAATATCCAAATAGGAAGTTTTCCTCAATGTTCCAACAACCGCTCGACCCGATCATTTTTGCAATAGTCGTTACAGTTTTTATGCTTATCAAAAAACATAATCTGGCCGGGAAAGTCGGCAGCTGACAAGGGGACATTTATTTCCCAGAAGGTATTTTTATACAGAAGTACAAACCCTAGTGGAGGAGTTTGATCAGACTTATAAGACGCTTATAAATAATAATAAATTAAAAAACCCACGCAGCCTGTTCTCCATCTTTAACTCCCTTCTCCGTCCCTCGCCCACTAACTCTCTCCACACTCTCCCCAAGACTTTGCTGACTACTTCATAAATCAAATAGAGTCCATCCGTACGCAGATTCCTAACTCTCACCATAACTCTCAGATTCTTTTATCCAAACTCCCTTCTACTTCTCTTGAATCTTATAGGCCTGTGACCCAATCAGAGGTCTCGTCTTTGCTTCGGTCATGTCCGCTCACTACATGTCCCCTCGATCCCATGCCCTCTTTCCTACTGAAACACTGTAATCAGGCAGTCACCCCAATACTTACCCACATATTCAACGCCTCCTCGTCATCTGGTATTTTCCCTCCTCCTTTAAACACGCCCATGTAAAACCCATAATCAAAAAAGCCTCCCTTGACCCTAATTGTCTTGCTTACTACTGCCCGGTCTCTCTTCTATCGACCGCCTCCAAGCTACTGGAACGTCTTGTCTTTTCCCGAATAGCTAATTATCTTAATTTTCATAACTTACTGGACCCCTTGCAATTAGGGTTTCGTCCTGCACACTCCATGGAGACAGCCCTGTGCAAAGTTGTGAATGACCTTCAGGCTGCCAAAGCCAAAGGCCACTTTTTTATTCTCCTCCTTCTCAACCTCTCCTCTGCTTTCGACACAGTTGATTATTCCCTCCTAATGCAAATCCTTCACTCCTTGGGCATCCGGAATACGTCTCTAACAGAACCTACTCTGTGTCACATGATAAAACATCCTCTCTGATTCCTCTTAATGTTGGGGTCCACAGGGCTCTGTTCTTGGACCCCTGCTGTTCTCCCTCTATACCATTTCCCTAGAAAAAGTCATCAGCTCACTTGGTTTTAACTACCATCTGTATGCCGATGATACGCAAATATATTTTCCCACCCCCACGCTTAGTCCTGACACCCAATCACACCTCTCCGACTGTCTCCGTGCTGTCTCCTCATGGATGGCGCACCGATGCCTCATACTAAACCTGATTAAAACTGAACTAATTGTTTTCCCACGTAAACCTGGTCCTATCCCACCTTTTTCCATTTCTGTGGACAACACCCCCATTTACCTTATTCAGTCGTCACATTGCTTAGGGGTTATTATTGACTCCTCTCTCTCCTTTTCCAATCACATTAACTATATTGCTAAAACCTAAAGCTTTTTTCGCTAAAAACTACTGGCCCCACTGTGTAGTGTAATAAAATCCTTACCTTACATCCCAGCTCCAAATGGTTCTCCTGTAATGTCCCCCCAAAGTCCCAAAAACTGCCCACCAGGAGGATAGCAGAGTCCATATAGGACTCTGCCTCCTGTCTCCCCTCTGGGAGAAGTTTGGCATGCTCACTGCAGCCCATCTCTCCCTCCCTCTCCCACCTGCTTTGGTCTCCCTCCCCCTAGCATAAATCCCTTTTAGTATATTATAGCCCATGTTCCCTCAGCCCCAACCACTATAATTATAGTCTCAGAAAATCCCCCGATCATTATTTACCTTACCTCTCATCCGTTCTGAGAAGCCAGCAGCCGCGTCCGTGATTGGCTGCCTCTGAGGGCCGGGGCATTGTGGCGAAGGAGAGAGGGAAGGTAAGTAATGATCGGGGGACTTTCTGAGGCTATAATTATAGCAGTTGGGGCTGGGGAAACATGGGCTATAATATATTAAAAGTTTCCATAAAGGGTGGACAAATCCCTTCGCTCTTCTGCTCCTTCTTATATTTCTTCTTGTGTCCCCATATGTCCCTGCCCGTACCCTCCGCTCATCACGAAACCATCTCTTATATAGGCCCCCCACTCACACTGCCTCCTCTCGCCTTAAACCTTTCTCTTTTGGCTCCCGTCCTCTGGAACTCTGTTCCCCTCTCTCTACATCAAGAAACCTCATTAAACGAGTTTAAATCTAACCTGTCAAGCTATCTCTCTAATCACAGCACAACATAGGACTGTTGACACTGCACCAGTTATTACTTTAGCATTTCCACCCTTTCCTATGTATCTGTATGTTACCCACCTAAGTAGATTGTAAGCTCTAAGGGGCAGGGACCTCTTTCCTCATGTTACATGTTTTAAGCACTTGTATATTTAGTAATGCTCATATTTATTTATATATTTATGTATTTATTTACTGTCCCCCTTGTATGACTTTTTGTATTCTATATTGTACAGTGCTGCGTCCCCTAGTGGCACTATATAAATAAACATATACATACATACATACATACATACATACATACATAATATAATTCATTCCTTGGAGGCAGAAGTCCTGAAATATGAAATAAGCTACACTTTTTACATTTACTTTAGCCTTGACATACAGAGATACATAGGCCTGCTGCTTATTTTTTCTTTATTTCATATTTAATACTGAAATTTATTTCTAAATGTATAATTTTATTTCACAGATTTTTGATAGTGTTGATATGCCTGATATTCAGCGTACTTTCCACAATATCACAGTATTCAAACCTGGCCATAGAAACCCTGTTCTGGATGGTAAGTAGCTGCAATACTGCTTCCTCTTTTTATTCCTCCCTATGGATGACAATGATGTCGGCAGATGCCTCTACACACGTTAGATAGCCGGGCAAAACAGTTTTGACGATTGTTGCAGCCAATAATTATCAAACGTGTGTACAGATCTTTAGAGTGGTCAAAGTTACCTTTGTGTTGATAGTGCAGATCTTGTTCCTTTTATTTATTATTTGGTTATTATTTGATCCAGTTGGGTTGGGTTGGGTTTATCTTCCCTGGAGGTACCAAGAAGGTCTCTGCCCCAAAGAGTCTACGGTTAGTTGTCCTCTGTAGAATCTCATAATTTGATTATGAGATTCATTCCAGCAATTCAGCTCCTGCCTTCTGGGTTAAACAATTTGATCATAAAGAGTTTCTTGCATCTATTACCAGTTTAATCCAGTCTATTCTTTATCCATTAGAGCCTTACATGGATTGGCAGGTTGATCTATTTTACAGCACTTTAAAACAAGTCTATCTAGTTTGGTGAAACTGTCCTAAAATTCATTTTGCAGATGAGTAACACCTGCAGAGGGTCCAGGGCTATATTTATTGTGCTAGTGCATATAATACATAGGGGTTTACTTTAGATTCTTTAGATCATAAAAATAAAAAAGCCTTCCAACCTTGTCAAACTAAACCCAATATAGAAAGTCCTAACTAATTACCTCATTTTATGATCCCAAACAGCTATACAGCTAAAGGTGAGGAAGTCTTAAAGGGGAAGTTCTGTGCAAATACATATACTTTTAAGAAAAAAAGAGCAGTATTTTTGCATCCTAATTACCTTAACCTGCCCATTCAGCATTTTTTCTGTGTATTAATAATTGCTTCTGAAAAACTAACTTCCTGTTTGCAGGACCCCTAATAGAGACTGTTATGATCTTGCCCTTGACCCAGCTGGGTTGATTCAGTTGCTCAGTAGAGATCTGAGCATGTTTGACCAACAGCCAATCAGTATAAATTACTGTTAGGAACATTCCAAGGAAGTGGTGCATCCTGAGAAGAAGGACCTTTCCAGAACCTGAAATATCCGCTCACTAATGTCAACAGCAGGGAATAGCAAGGGGTATAAATTCAACTGATTTTTTATAATGGAAGAGAATATGTGGAATAACTTGGTATTTCTAATATAAACCAAGACTATTAACTCTTTCTCTTTATGATCTTTGCATTGGATTAGTGTAAAGCCTCCTACACACATCCAATACGTTAGACGACAAATGACCCCTGAGCGCAAGGCACATGCACGACTTACAGCCACTTAGACTGATAAATGCACGGTTTTATGCGTTTAGTCAGGCAGTGTTTGTTGATTCGCCACACGTGCGATTATCGGCCGTAGCAGACGTTTGGGGGACTTTCGCTGTACGAAATATGGGACGTGTGTACGGACCGTAACACTTTCACGCCCACACACTGACTTTTATAATGGGTAAAGAGGCTTAACATGCAATTCTTAGTACCGTATATACTCGAGTATAAGTCGATCCGAGTATAAGTCGAGGTACCTATTTTTACCTGAAAAAATTGTAAAAACTGATTGACTCGAGTATAAGTCGAGGGTAGAAATTATCACCACTTCTGCCTTCTGATTCTGTGTTGTTTTTAGGCTTTAGTTTCCCTTTAAATGGACAGCAGAATTCCCATACATGAATCCCAGACAGTAATAGCCAAATCCAGTACCAGTAACCTCCAATTCTTTGGCACTCCAGATGTTTGGAAACTACAACTCCCAGCATGCTTTGTTGCTGGGAGTTTCAGTTTCTAAACATGTGGAGTGGCAAGGTTCAGTAAACTTTTAATTAAGCTTAGCATCATTTACAATTCTCCTGAACCCCATATAGTAAAGGGCCCTCTGAACCCCATATAGTAAAGGGAACTCTGACCCCCATATAGTAAAGGATTCTCTGACCCCAATAGTTAAAAATGTCACCTGAGAGTTGTAGTTTCAAGCTGTCATTTGCACTGTACTAGCAGCTGTTTTTTGCCCCAAACTGAGGAGACCCATCAAATTTACAGCATCCAGTGACAGTGCTGAGTGAGTCCAGCAGGCAGAATACAGGAAGCAGGAAGTGTAAAGGCAGATCAGCTCCTGTAACTTTCTATACAGGTTAACACAGCGCCACCTACTGGTTACTATCTGTAATTGCAGAATTTGGATCTAAATTAGGACTTGACTCGAGTATAAGTCGAGGTTAGGTTTTCAGGCCAATTTTAAAGCCTGAAAAATTCGACTTATACTCAAGTATATACGGTATAGTACACAAGACCTCCAATTAGAGCTGTACTCTATTTTCTTATACTAGATACCAGATATGTTTTAACCAGCTGTATTTATCCCCTGTAGGAAATTGTTCTCGTGGTTTTTTTTGGAGCAGAATACGTAGTACGGTTATGGTCAGCAGGATGTCGAAGCAAATATGTTGGAATATGGGGAAGATTTCGATTTGCTAGGAAGCCTATATCTGTAATAGGTAAGATTATTCTAGCAATCAGCAGAGCATTGCTTAGGTTAGATCATTGGAATTGAATATTTGTAAGACATTTTGAAAAGACACGGCCTGATAGAAATACAAATTGGGCTAGGCCACAGTGGCGTGATTCTGGCATGCCTCTGATTGTATTTTGTGAACCATTAGTGCATGAGAATCACATGCCAGTGCGTTTTAATGGGAGTGGCCACACTGTATGTGCTGTGCTACAATCTGTTTTGAAAGTGTATCTGATCGCCATATTTTGTGCGGATCGCATGTGATTCAATAACAGATTCTTGGGGCAATTCAGCGCAAGCTTACGGTAACTGCATTACAGACTTCCAAAAATGTTCTATATATTTGTAAGATACTTCCCTTTATTGTTGTGGGGCTGGTGCACAGAGGGGCCATATGTGATGCCACTGCAAGTCCCATCTCTCCTCTGACATTGCACTCTGTAGTGTATAACGTATCCTATCATTTGTCAATTGAAGGATAGTAAATAATTCCGAATCCCACTAGCTGAGTGATTTTATAGGTGTCATAGAGCTTCATGGCGACTAATAGCCATGACACCAGCAGCTTTCTTTGGAACTGCACTATTCGGCTGTAAGAATGTAGTGCAATTATAGGTTTCATTTATAGAGATATTAAAAAAAATCTGGACTTAAGTGTTCCTTTAACACTCCTTGTGTCACAAACAGGTGACCTCCTGCTCCCCTGCTAGTTGCACCTCTGGCCTCTCTATGAATGACCCCCTATATATGGGGGGGGCCTAAGGTTTTCAGCCACATAAAGTCGCCCATCATCTTATAAAGCAGTTTTTGTCTTTATTATAACACTTTTTCCTTTTTTCCATAGACTTAATTGTAGTCATTGCCTCGGTTATCGTGCTTTGTGTTGGTTCCAATGGCCAGGTCTTTGCCACGTCAGCGATAAGGTAACTTGCTGCGTTCAGTCCCTTAATCCATTTAATTCATGCAGCTATTGCATTGTTATGCACCATGGAGTGTAAATAGTTTTCTGACTCTGGTTTTGCAGATCTTTTTCTTTCCAGATCTTTATTTCATTGTCTAAAGCTTGGTACACAGAGTACCGATAAAGCCCCGATCCTGTTGGATCTGATGGTATCGTGCCTTTATCGGCACTGTGTGTGGCTGATTTCCCGAACTTTTGGGTTAGCCGAGTGGTCGTTCGCTATAGATTCGGCAGCGGGAAACTCAGTCCCAAACTTTCTCCCTATGCTGTGTAGAGGGAGAACGCTTGGGACTGTGTGTATCTTGGTCTTTGAAAAATGACAGATAGGATATTGCAGATTCTGTCATTTTTCAAAAATCTGTCCTGTGTGTACCCAGCTACAATCTGCCCCTCTATTAAAGGATAACTCCATCCCACCCTCCTTTCTTTCCCCTCTTCCCCATTAAAGAACTCCGGGTGAGGACCAAACCCCTGGGATTGCAATAGTTAAACAGTAATACTTACCTTAAAGGGTAACTGATCAAGTGTCCTCTATTAAAAGAACTCATACCTTTCGAGAGAGGTTGAGTTGTCCTTTATTTATTTATTCTAATGATTCAACATAATTTCTGATTTTAACAAGGTATCACTTTATTTTCTAAAGAATTACTGAAATACAGCATTATAAATGTTCTATCTTCCCAGCAGACAAAGCCCATGGTGTCTGCCCCCGACCGAAACATTGGATGGTTCCTTTGGGCAACATACCATTAGTTTGTCTGAATCGGATGGGTAGGAAAACCATGGGTCATTGTACGGTCCTTTATGGAGCAGTGAATTTGCTGCGCCTGGCCGTCCTTCGCCCTGACCCACCGGTCGCAAGTGTCAAATGGTCGATCAGGGAAGGATCCCAACAAGTGTACCTAACCTTAGGCCCTGAGCATGCTCAATGGGCTACATCCAGGGAGATAGAGAGCAGCTCTCTTGGGATCAATTCCAGTTCTGGGGTTGTAACTTGAGAGGGGGTAACTAATGTTACCCTGCCAGGTCGGTTAACACATTTTATGAGTAGTTTATATGGCCCAAGCCAGGCATCTATGGCAGACTGCCTAATGATGTCCGGGGACAGTTGCGGAGATGCTAGTTAGTCACCCTCAATGATAGTTCCAGGTTGTTTCTGGTGATAATTATCTTCTGTATAAAACTTTAGAATCAAATTAAAGATATAGTCAGGTTAATGACCCCACTGATGTAGTGCTAATATAATACTGTTTTTGCAGTTTTACCTTGTGGATGACTGTGTCATTGTTTATTTGAAGGGGGATCCGTTTCCTCCAGATTTTAAGGATGCTGCATGTTGATCGTCAGGGTGGCACTTGGAGGTTGCTGGGATCAGTGGTTTTTATTCACAGACAGGTAAGTGGTTATTCATACATTCAAAGCTACAGAGAGTATACAAAGTAAAAAAAGAAACTGATGACTTGTCAGTTATCTATCCGCAACCCCACTTGCTATTTTAATCCATTTATTACATGCATTTGTAACCACATATTTAATGAAGGAATCCACCTCCTCCCTCTGCTCAGTGAGCTTCTTAAAGGCTTGAGCCTGTGCAGAGGAGGCAACAGAAGAAACAGCAGTCATTAATTGGCTGTGATGTCAGCAGTCATGACTGTATGAAGGAAAGGTCCAGCTTACTCTGTCAGAATAGAGCTAATAAAAATCTGGTTAGTATTGAATGTAATAATGTGCTGAATATATCAGTTGCGTTTGGGGGCAGGTAACGGACATGTGACCAGTTTTTTATTTTAAACTTGGACATGTCCTTTAAATATACACAATTATACCATTATATATAGATGGGGAAGCTTCACAATAGCCCATATTAACGGCTCAAGCACAGAGACCAGTTGTTACGAAAAAGATATAAAATTGTTTCTTAGAAGACACCTTGTGCCACTGATGTAGCAATAGTGAAAAGTTACATTCAGTGACTTTAGTCTTGTTCCCTGACCTCAGAGAAGCTGTTTAGTTTTGTGATGGACTTGTTATGCAGTTGTCCGCCAGCTGGATATTGGTTCGCATTGACATTACATCTGCATTAGACTTTGTCGCCTTTTCAACTAAAATGTTATCACAAAATAATTGGCTGTGGTAGTTGTGGGAAGGTGGAGGTACATCTAATAGTGAATGGACCAGTTTTAAGATTGTTAGGGGGGACGAGAGTTGGATCTCTAAAGATGGCCATACACTGATTATTTTTTTTGTCAGAATCAATCACTTTTATTAAGGCTGCGGCCACACTAGGATACCTGGAAGAACACTCGATTGTGAGCGCTTACAGTAATTTATCCCAATCGGAGCTCATGCGATATGCACCAAAAATGATCACATGTAGCGGGGCCGCTCCCATAAGGTTACACAGCACTATCCCAGACCTAGCCCTAAATCATCCAAAAATCAATCCTTCCATCTTGCGGATTGATTTTGAGCAGTTTATCTATTGAAAAGGGGATCTGAGAGTTTGGAAAATCTCTGGCCAGTAGGGGGCAGGGACAGTGGTGGGGACATTCCCAGAATTGCTGTCCACACGTTCTTTTGTACTGTTGAGTAACACAGAGTATGTCTTGATCGATTTTGGTACTGAGATAGATGTTTCAATTGGGAATGGATTATTTTTTTTTTTACTATATATCTAAACATGTATAGCTAGCAAGTAAAATGAATAATTGTATATACGTAAATCACCCCAAAAATGCAATAGTTAGAAAGCTGGGAGATACAGAATAAGACTAAATTGAATGCTGACCAATGTTCTGTTATCCTTATATCTGCTTCCTGGTTGTTCTGGGTAGCAGCTGTCGGTCATAGATGTAACAATTGACATCATGGCCAATGACTGAATGCTATTCTCCTAGCTGCCTCATCTGAGCATGTGAAAGCTTGTAACAGAGCTTGGATAGTAGGTGGAAACCTTTTGAGAGGCCGAGGGAAGGGGGTAAAAAAAAATTGCTACATTGAAGCTTTTTAGATTTTGCAGATTTGGGGTTTGAGGTACAATTTACCTATATATGATTTTTCATTTGAGGGTTGCACACACAGTACCGATAAAGCCCCAATACTGTTGGATCCAATGGTATCGGGGCTTTGTCAGCAGTGTGTACCTGGTTTTCCCGAACGAGCACAGGACTGCCGAACGTTTGGTTCGGCCAAGAGGTCATTCGGGAAATACGGAAAATTTCCAAAGCCCGTGGTAGTCTCCCTATAGTGGGGAAACACATAGTCCCGAGCGTTCTCCCTATGCTGTGCATCGTGATTTTTGAAAAATTACACACAGGATCTTGCAGATCTATCTTGTCATCTTTCAAACATCTGGCATTTCTGTACTCTGCTTAAGTAACAAACTGTTATGGCATTGGCCAGATCCATCTTGTATATTTGTCCACACTGGGTTAATGTACAGGTGCTTTCTGAAATGAAATAATGTGCCCCATTGCAGTAACACAATCAGACAATCTGCTTGGGTCATTTTAGAATTATCAAACCAACTAGAGATGTCTTTCTATTGTTAACCGGGGCGCACTGTGTCACCTGCTGAACTACCAGTGTGTTGAACCATGTGCCAGTGAACAACAATACAGTGCCTTTTTATTGCAAATCCTCACTAAGCAAAATGCACAAGAAGAAAACATTTTGTTCAAGGACAGACGAGTTCCACTTTGTCTTGTAACAATAACCTTCTATAATAATGCGGATTTAACATCAAATGGTTAGAATGTTGGTGGAAGAGAAAACAATGTTCATATTTAATCCGTGGAGACATGTAATAGTTCATATTGTTCTTTTATCTAAGAACATTCTCTGTGTATCACAAATAAAATAAGAGAAACATTTTATATTAATCCTCTGGGGAGTGTAAAGTAAAATAGATCCTCAGATTTCATATTAGGGGTCAGATCTAGAGGAGGAAAAAAAGCAATAGCCCCAAGGCCACAACCTGTAAAGCTTAGCACAAATGTACAGATTAATGTTGGTTATCTGCCCCCCAACTGCTATTTTAAACAGTTTATTACATTTGTAACCAGATATTTAATAACAAGTTCTACCCCTTTCTTGCAAACGTATCTGCCTCTTCCCTCTGCTCAATGAGCTTGAGCATGTGCAGAGGCAACAAGGAAAACTGCTTTCAATCATTGGTTGTAATATCAGTTGTCACAGCCATGATTGACTGCATGGAGGGAGGGTAAGCTTAATCTAATATCTGGTTAGTAATGCAAGTAATAAAGTGCGAAATATATCAGTTGGGGTTGGTGGCAGGATAACCAACAATTGGCCATTTTTTTGCTTTAAGGGTGGACATGCCCTTTAAAAGTGAGGGGGTAAGAATCTTCAGAAGATGCAAGAGGATAATAGGATCGCTCCCTGACATGACTAGAGTGATCACCCAATGATGTCTGTCCAAATCTAAGATTGTCAGCTGATTGGGTTATTTGTGGGCCCCAAATCATAGGTTTAGATTGGGGTGGCCCCTCCCCAACCCTTGACCATTCAGTTTTGACCAGAGACCCCCATGGACCTTACACTGCCCCTGGGGTATGTACAGTATGATAATATATAATAATCCGCTAATAATATTTGATAACTAGAACACACTGATTCTCTCTGCCTGTTTGTCATCACTGAGCACAAATTGATTATTGGTGCACACGTGTGCTCTGACAATGTTGTGTACAGACAGCGTTTCACACCAACCATAGCAGATTAATATGACTGTGGACCAGTTTGTGCAAATTAATTTTTATCTTTGTTGTACTGCAGGAGCTGATAACAACATTGTACATTGGATTTCTTGGGTTGATCTTCTCATCCTATTTTGTGTATCTTGCCGAAAAAGACGCCGTTGACAGTTCTGGGGAGTTCCAGTTTGGCAGTTACGCCGATGCACTTTGGTGGGGAGTAGTAAGTAGCTTAATTACCACCCTTAAAAATGTTCTACCTAGTAATTTGATTTTTAATGGCAGCCCTTATAATTAAATGAGAACAAATCTAAATCATATAAATAAATCCAATGAGTATATTCAACTCCTTTGGTGGATATCAGATGGTCCTCCCAAGTCTGCTGGTGCCAGCTTAGTACAGTACATGGGCTTGTGGTTATTTAAAATGCCTGGTTACAGTGGGCTGGGCAAATTTAGTCCCCGCCGAAATCTGAACAGATTACCAGTTAGAACAACAAGCTATGGGGCTGTAGGGAATTATTGAACAAATTGCTAAATTTAATTTTGTTTTAAAAGCTATTTTTATTTGCTCATTTGTAGTGCAATTAACAAGTGACCACCTCTCCTGTGTTAATTATCATATTTCTTTCATTAGGTGACTGTAACAACCATCGGTTATGGAGACAAAGTGCCACAGACGTGGATTGGGAAAACAATTGCTTCCTGCTTTTCCGTCTTTGCTATTTCGTTCTTTGCTTTGCCTGCGGTACGTCCCTGAAATGAGATTGTTCTGTTCCCACAGTGCATCAGGTCATGATGCTGGAATGTCAGATATTCTTGGTTACATAGTCCTTCTTGGGTAATATTTATAAGCGATGCATGAAATCGCAAAGTTGCGCCTTTAATGGGAGATGCAAATCCACATTTCTGCATATACCCTTGCAGCTTAATAAACCCCCCAAGAGTATAACGGAACTAAACTTCATTTTTTAAAAATCTTAATTTTTCTCCCCAGAACACCTGTACATTATTAGATTCTTCTCTAGTAAGTTGCATTTAGTACATGTAAGTAATACATCCTGTAACTAAGAAGGCTTCCATGTTGTTGCCAGTACAAGCCACAGCCCATGTAGCCTTTAAAGTGCATGCACCCAGAATTCACCGTCCCTGATAAGACTTTGAAAGCTGCTTGTTACCCTGAAGTTTATTTACCAGACAATATGCATTGCATGCAACCTTCCTATATAGAAGGTTGCATGCTAATTTTATGGACCTTTTTTTATTTAAAAAATCTGTTACTAGCAAAGATAAAGCTTCTTAATTTATATTCCTTGCGTGTGCTGTGGTGACTCACTTGCTAAAGCGTTTTAGAAACACACAGCCTAGGAGATCACCGGTTCAAATCCCTAGACTTACTTATTTAGTTAAGTGAAATGTCAACATGTTTTTACTTGAGAATATGAGGTTGCAGGTTCAATTCCCCAGGCTTACTTATTTTTAGTGAAATGTTTACATTCTGTTTTTTACATCCATGCTAGCTAAGAAATAAAGTTCAAAGATTACTTTTCTTTTTTTATATGAAAATCAATGGATTAAATCATTGTTAGGGACAGGAGAATTTAAATATGTTTACCGTTTATATATTCGTTTACTCAAGTATTAGCCCACCCGAGTATAAGCCGAGGTACTACCTGGAAAACAGGTAAAACTGATTGACTCGAGTATAAGCCCATGGTAGAAATTGACCGCTACTGCCTTCTGATTCAGTATTTTTTTAGTTGCCCTTCAAATGGACCCTTTATAATAAACAGCAGATTTCCCATACACTAGTCCAACACAGTATTGGTGCCAATATAATAGCCAAATCCAGTAACCCCCCCCAACTCCTTGGCACTCCAGATGTTTAGAAACTACAACTCCCAGCATCTGTGTGGCAAGGATCAACAAACTTTTTACCTGCCCATCTCTAAACCTCCCAAAGACACTTGTTCTTACCAACATCAGTTACAGGAGAGTCAGTCCTTGCTCCTCCATTACATATGTCCAGTGAGGTGAGAGAAGGAACGTAAGTGCCCGCGCCTACGTTCACACTTGCGCCCTCTCTGCTGACAGCTCCGGTTTCCTTGTGCCCTGGCCGCATGTAAGTAATGACTGACCAGAGTATTGGCTGAGGTTACATTTTTTGTGGGTCATTTTAAAATATAAAAATACTCAAGTTTATAAACAAAAACTGCACAGAATTCCCAGTTCTGTGTTGGGGAGAGAGAGGATCTCTGTGTGTACTTCGTATGGGAGCTGAACCCTAGCACTCACAGGTTAATTTAATAAATCACCCAGCAGCCACAGCAAAGGTTAGACACAGTTTGTGAATGTGCTTAGTCTATTCGGACAATATTGTCTGGAGACTTCCCCTTTCAGTATTCTACCCAAGTATCAGCAGGAACAACTGAAAGGGACCCAGAAGCATTCACAGTCGTGGACTTGAAGTAATTTTGACCAGTTTATTAGAAATTTTGAATAGATTCTGGGGAAGGATATGCATATCACATATTATAAATTAAATAATGTACCCTATTGTACAAAATAAAAAGATTTTTGTCTACGAAGTTCCTTGTTATTGCAAAATAACTACGAGACCCTTCGTTGTTCCCCAATATCAGTTAGCGATCTAGCAGGATAAATCACATACTGATGGGGATCCTCCAGACTGGATACACTGATATTTTGGCCAACAGACTAATTACCGGGTTCGATTGGGCGGCTAGCTCAAAATATTATGAAATATCAAGTCCAGACTTTCATTACGACTGATCAATGAGGTCCATTGAAGATAACATTTTACCGGCATGTCCAATCAGACTAACGTTTGTCCATCTGCAGACGTATACACCTGAAAATGACTTACAATATTTTGCCCCAAAAGACCAAAAATTCAGTTTTAACAGTTGATCGGACTGATACATTGGAATGCCATTGACTGCTTTGTCTGAGAATTATCTATTGTGTGGGCACAGCCATAAGGTCCATACAGAAGTGCGATCATGAGGCCAACATACACTCCGTAAATGGGCTCTCGGTCAGGTGAAACGACAGAGCGCCCATACACTTACTGATACTGGGCCGAAACAGACAGTACACCATTGTGCATTGGTCCCACGATCATAAATGTATAGGTAGCTTTAGGCTGTAAATCCAGTTTATTTTTTGAACTACAATGCTTTGCCCTTAAAGGTTTTTTATTTCTTATCTCATTGGCCTGAATTTTTATCACCCAAACCTCATGTTTCTCTCTTTTGTACCTTAGGGGATCCTTGGTTCAGGTTTTGCCTTAAAAGTGCAACAGAAGCAGAGACAGAAACACTTTAATCGCCAGATCCCAGCGGCTGCATCGCTCATTCAGGTAGGAAACACCATACTTGTCTAGCAACAGGGAGTTGTAGTATTGTTATCTTCAGCTTAAGAGAAAAAAAGGCATCTAAATCTGGACTTTTAAAGTGCATGCCCACCCCCAAAACTATTATCCCCCCCCACTACAGCCCCACCATGTAGTGTAAAAATCCTTACCTCACATCCCCCCCCCCAAAGGGTTTCCCAGGACCCCCCCCCCCCCCTCAAAGTCCAAAAAACTGCCCACCAGAAGTACCGCAGAGTCCATATAGGACTCTGCCTCCTGTCTCTCCTCCGGGAGAATTTTGCCATGTGCAGAAGAACCCTCCCTCTTCCTCCCGTTTTGGTCTCCCTCCCCCTAGCGTGAATCCCCTTGGCCGTATGTTAGTGCTTCCCCCCCCCCCTAGCCCCAACCGCTATAATAAAATTATCAGAGACTCCCCCCGAACTCTACTTACCTTACCTCTTTCCCCCGGCGTTCTAAGCAGCCGGCAGCCGCGTCCGTGATTGGCTGCCTTTCAGCCAATCACAGATGCGACTGCCATTCCCGCCCCCTGCTTGCAGTTCCGTGCAAGCAGATGACCGGGACAATGCGGTGGAGGAAAGAGGTAAGGTAAGTAAAGATTGGGGGAGTTTCTAATGATTTTATTATAGCAGTTGGGGCTGGGGGTGGAAGCACTACTATATGTAAAAAATTTTTTGAAAGGGTGGACATGCCCTTTAACCCAGAAACTGTCCATTAACATAATTCTACATCTTATTTACACAAACAGGATCTATAAAATTGTGTGGTCCCTAAAGTATTCCTTTTATCACTGGTTTGTACTGGGAGCCACTGTGTTGACACCTAGGTAGTTCTTATAGGCATTGTGCCATTACTGTCCTAAACTAAATGACATCAGTGTAAAGTCGGTAAAATATCTTCCACAGGGGACCTTATGGTTATGTTTACTTTAGGAATTATTAAAAAAAAAAAAGGGGGGGGGGGTACATCATTGTAATCGGCAGGAAGAAAGTGTTATTTTATCATTTCTGTCTAAATAAAAATCTTTGGCTTCGAATTCTAATGTTTCCATCCTGGTAAACGGCTAAGTTGACCTTGAATTTCAGACAGCCTGGAGATGTTACGCAGCAGAAAACCCAGATTCTGCAACATGGAAGATTTACATTCGGAAACAGTCGCGGAATCATCACCTTCTGTCACCCAGTCCAAAGCCAAAGAAAATCGCCTTGGTAATTTTTCTGTGTGTTTTCTATACAGACCCTTTATAAAAAGGTTTTTGATGGTTAGTACCAGTGGGAGGGACATGTAGCCTGTTATATCTGTGACAATATAATCCAACAATCAGCAGGACCCCCCCAAAACCTAGTTTCCATTTTGTTAAAATATAATAATTCTGCTCCCAGTAAGAGAAATCGTACATACAAGCTCCTCGATCCACTTCTGCTTAAGGCAGTCAGTGTTGGCCGTGACAGTGATGTCACGGCCAATCACTGACTGCCATTCCTGGATGAGCCTCCACTGCGGCTGCTTGGGAACATGAAAAGAACAGAGCAACTGCAGTGGAGGGGAAGCGGAGAAATGGATCGGAAATCTTGTAAGTATGATTTCTCTGGCTGGGAGCAGAAACTAGGTTTTGTGGGGTCCTGCATAATATACTAACAGGGTTATTCAAAAAAAGTCCTTATTGTTAAAAATGGTGCTAATTTTGCCCCAACCAATCAGATGTTAGCTTTCAAATGTTAAATAAGATCTGATTGGTTGGGGCAAAATTAGCACCATTTTAAACGATAAGAACTTTTATTGAATCTCCCTGTAAATGTTTTTATAAGGTGTGGACATTCCCTTTAATGGGAAGCGCCACTCTATATGATTCGTGTTGCTGTTCTGTGTTTTTGGATTTCACAATGATGTTCTTTTCAAAGATAAAGCATCATAAAAGGGTAGAAGGGCACTCGGAGAAGCTGGCAGCTACTTACTGTTACTAGTGCTGATAAAACAGCCAACAAATTAGAGACGTCTAACGTTCCTAAAAATATTATGGCCTGATCGACCTAAATATTGCACAAGGCTGACATTCATGTAAATATCCCCCATTGTTTATCTAACCTATTGTATATATATGTATAAAATATATGTATTACATATAACGTAAGATGCAGGGATGTGTGTCAATAATTAGATGTTTTCTATAAAGGGGTAATAACATCTAATACAATGTATTCCTGATATTAATTATTAATAACATCTAATACAATGTATTCCTGATATTAATTGTTAATACATCTAATACAATGTATTTCGATATATTAATTATTAAAACATCTAATACAATGTATTCCTGATATATAATGTTATAAACATCTAATACAATGTATTCCTGATATATTAATTGTTAATAACATCTAATACAATGTATTCCTGATATATTAATTGTTATAACATCTAATACAATGTATTCCCTGATATATTAATTGTTAATAACATCATAAACATGTATTCCTGAATATTAATATTAAACATCTAATACAATGTATTCCTGATATATTAATTGTTAATAACATCTCAATACAATGTATCCTGATATATTAATTGTTAATAACATCTAATACAATGTATTCCTGATATATTAATTGTTAATAACATAATACATGTATTCCTGATATATTAAGATTAATAACATCTAATACAATGTATTCCTGATATATTAATTGTTAATAACATCCAATACAATGTATTCCTGATATATTAATTGTTAATAACATCTAATACAATGTATTCCTGATATATTATTGTTAATAACATCTAATACAATGTATTCCTGATATATTAATTATTAATAACATCTAATACAATGTATTCCTGATATATTAATTGTTAATAACATCTAATACAATGTATTCCTGATATATTAATTATTAATAACATCTAATACAATGTATTCCTGATATATTAATTGTTAATAACATCCAATACAATGTATTCCTGATATATTAATTGTTAATAACATCTAATACAATGTATTCCTGATATATTAATTGTTAATAACATCTAATACAATGTATTCCTGATAATTAATTGTTAATAAATCTAATAAATGTATTCCTGATATATTAATTGTTAATAACATCTAATACAATGTATCCTGAATATTAATTGTAATAACATCTATACAATGTATTCCTGATATATTAATTGTTAAAATCATAATACAATGTATTCCTGATATATTAATGTTAATAACATCTAATACCAATGTATTCCTGATATTAATTGTAAAACATCTATACAAGTATTCTGATATATAATTATAATATCTAATACAATGTATCTGATATATAATATAATAACATCTAATACAATGTATTCCTGATTATATTAATTGTTAATAACATCTAATACAATGTATTCTGATATATTAATTGTTAATAACATCTAATACAATGTATTCCTGATATATTAATTGTTAATAACATTCCAATACAATGTATTCCTGATATATTAATTGTTAATAACATCAATACAATGTGATTCTGATATATTAATTGTTAATAACATCTAATACAATGTATTCCTGATATATTAATGTTAAAAACATCAATAAAATGTATTCCTGATAATTAATTGTTAATAACATCTAATACAATGTATTCCTGATATATAATTGTAATAACATCTAATACAATGTATTCCTGAATATTAATTGTTAATAACATCTAATACAATGTATTCCTGATATATTAATTGTTAAAACATCTAATACAATGTATTCCTGATATATAATTGTTAATAACATCCAATACAATGTATTCCTGATATATTAATTGTAATAACATCCAATACAATGTATTCCTGATATATTAATTGTTAATAAACATCTAATACAATGTATTCCTGATATATTAATTGTTTAGTAACATCTAATACAATGTATTCCTGATATTAATTGTTAACATCTAATACAATGTATTCCTGATATATTAATTGTTAGTAACATCTAATACAATGTATTCCTGATATATTAATTGTTAATAACATCCAATACAATGTATTCCTGATATATTAATTGTTAATAACATCCAATACAATGTATTCCTGATAGATTAATTGTTAATAACATCTAATACAATGTATTCCTGATATATACCATAGGTTAAAAAGAAAAAAATCCTCCGTTCGGACAGAGAGGAGGGATCTGCTGACAAGGTGTTAAACGTTCCACATATTACATATGATCATGTTGTTGATGACAAAAAGAATGACAGTTACTCTGTGGAAGCCTATGAGAATACAGGTAAGGGATTGTATAGCTTAGTACAGACTGGTTTAACCCAATGCAGGAGTTTGTGGCAAAGCTACTTAAGATACATATAGGGCTATGTACTGTGAGCTGGTATCTCTATTGACTCCTTGTGGCAATGCACTGAGCGATAGCGGCTCTCAGTGAGGGCAGAGTGAATGGGTTTATGCAGATAGCTGGCGTTTTGGGTTTTTTGTCTTAAAGAGCCGTTATTGGCTCGATACATAGCTTGTGGTGGTTGTGCGACACAGTTTTTCCGTACCACCGCAACTTCCAGAAGTTATGTCTTAAAGTCACGTTAACCCTTGGTACATGGGTTAATTTGGCTTTAGGACGGAAAAAGCCAATAACGGCTCCCTGTACACAGACCTGTTAGAATATTCATAAATCTGATTTCTAATGAGGTTTAACATAAACACAGAACCCAATGCTTTTCACTCTTCTCACAACCTGACTCCATTTCCATAAACTCTCACTTACTAATGACAAAGGAAATCTATATGGGAAAAGAAACCTTCCTGTCTGAAATGCAGGTAACAGTGGTTTGTGGTTCTTAATGGGATTGAACTTACAGCATCTTCTCTGGAAGTTCAAGATACTGAATTATGATTGTATTTTTCTGGTGGTTCTGGAGGCTCCTTAGGTCAACCTATGTCTTATTAACCCTGAAAGCCCAGTGCACTGGTGACTGATCATTCATCTGGCTATACCATGTTGGTGCTCTCACTATGCAGTGTGTTATAAGTATTCGTATAGAGCCCATAGTTCTTGGTATGGCTTGGCATGCAGACTTGGGCTTGTGTGGAACCCATGAGACCTTAGCAGGTTTAGTTACTGATATTTCTGTCTTATGTAGACCTCCTACTTTGTGCTCATATGTTTCCTGGACAATAGAATTAGATATTTACAAGTTTCCTCTCCTTTGTGACACACCAGCATCCTAGTTTTCATCATATGGAAGGTTCCCAAGGTTTATGACTTCCTCAGTAAAGCTTCACCGATAACAATATAATGTTTACTCTGAGAACCTCAATGCAGGTCCTTGTGATTTCCGTAGCTGCTTATTTATGGAGTAAATTCTACCAGTAGCAATACTTTTATTTCTGTTTGTCTCCAATTTTGGCCTTGTGCTACTTTTGCTAAGGTTCTGTTATTTCCGGGTCATTTCTTTATCCGTGGACTGAACAAGGTTCTTACGGACCGATGTAGTACAAAATCTTGAGCTACTTATCTGACTGCGATCCCCCAATGCTGGAAACTCCTTTGGGAGACTTAATGCTTTGCGGGATCCCGGTCAGGTAAGATGGAAGCTCAACACCTTCATAGAAAAGGCAATAAGATTTACACAAACTTCTTGCATAAATCTCCTTTTCTACATAGGCTACTCCAAGCTATTTCCAAAAAATTTTGGAAATAGCACAGCCAGCGTTAAATTAGTGAAAAATCCACTCTAGCCCAATAGTATATCGGGTAGTGGCTGGTTATGGCATTGCTCCCTTAATATATAAAAATAGTTTTTCTTGCCCACGATACTGGTGCAGATGCAATAAGGGATGTAAATGTTTGCCTGTGGTATTTGCAGCACCCAATCAGATTTTCCTGGATTCTGTTCGGTAGATCCACTGAATTCCATCATTTGGACAGAATTAAATGAGTTGCGTGTTTCAGCCACCCTGAAATCATTCCCTGATCCTATATACTAACCGAGAGGTGTAAATAAAATGGATCACGGACGGGGGGAAGAGAGTAGCAGAAGTGAGTGAAAAAGAGAGAGATAGAGAAAGGGAAGGGGAGAGAGAAAAAAGGGAAAGGGGGGAGAGAGAAGGGAAAGGGGGGGAGAGAGAGAGAGAAGGAAAAAGGGGGTAGAGAAGGGAAAGGGGAGAGAGAGAAGGGAAAGGGGAGAGAGAGAAGGGAAAGGGGAGAGAGAGAAGGGAAAGGGGAGAGAGAGAAGGGAAAGGGGAGAGAGAGAAGGAAAAGGGGAGAGAGAGAAGGAAAAGGGGGGAGAGGTATTAAATGCAGGGTTGAAGGATTCTTTAAAGAATCTGAGGTTTGCTTGTTATTACAGAATAGGAGCTCTGTATTTGCTCCTGTTTCTCACATAAAAGCAGCAAAAGTGTAGCAGGTGTGCACTGGATTGAATAGTGCTATTCACTACCATAATAAGGGCTTTGTTCTGTTCATGGATACGGTAAGGGGCATATTGGTTTTGTTCGGTACTGCTGCAGTCAGCAACATGAAAACAGTGTGAGGTTTGTTTTCAGGTGACGAGATTTCTGACAAAACTTGGCTTTAGTTCGCCTTAAATAGCTGAACAATAGATGTTTGTGAATTCCCTAGGGTTTTAACTATGCTTAGGGCACATGATGCTGGATCGAACCAGTAGAAAGCAGTCAGAGGCCAAGGGTTTTAAATTACCTGCTTTGTGTCAGTTACACCCGCAGAGAGGATTGTGGGATATTGAGCTGGTGGGTAACTGGAGATGTACAGCCACGTTGTGCAGTCATTTTATTAACATCCTTAGAACCTTTATCTGGATTTACATTGTTATCGCCTTTCAGGACTAGATTGGAACTCGGATTATTATTGTGGATTTATATAGCGCTAACATATTCCGTAGCGCTTTTCAATTACATGTATACATTTACATCAGACCCTGCCCTGAAGTGCTTACAATCTAAGCACATTTATTTGACACATACAACCTATCAGTATGTCTTTATGATTGTGGAGGAAACCAGAGTGCCCGGAGGAAACCCACCCAAAAAATCCTTGCAAATGTGAGTTTTTTGGGATATAGAGAAAATATGCTCTGTACACTTTTGCTTTTTATGCAAAAGATTGCACTGACATTTCTCAGTAATATTTTCCATTGAATGAATTATTTATGACCACTAGATGGCAGTGCTCTGCTAAACTGATACTGATGAAAATGGAATGATGTATACCTTGTATACCTTTGTAACCCACAGTAAGGAAACCCTTTGGACTGTTGGATATCAGTTCTGGAGCTTTTATTAGAACAAACAGTTTTGCGGAAGACTTGGATATAGAGGTGGACACACTGCTAACTCCGATAACTCATATCTCAGAGTAAGTCCCTGTAATATATATATGTCATTTTGCTGCCCTTTAATAATCTGTAAATCTACGGTACACATAAGGTTATATATGGATATATAGCGTGACCATTAAATTAATACATAGTAATCTGTGTACCTCCATACTGGGGCTTAGCCATTGCTGAACAACATATCTCAATGGAAAAATATCTAGACATTAAAGGAGAAATAAATTAACCAGAATGAATAAAAGTTCAACAAAGATAAGAAAGAAGCCCTGCTCCCCTGATTTCTGTGTTAAACGACATGTCCACCCTTTAAACAAAAACCTGGTGACTTGTCGTTTATCTGCCCACAACCCCAACTGCTATTTTTACCAGTTTATTACATGTATTTGTAACCAGATATTTACCAGTTTTACATGTATTTGTAACCAGATATTTAATGATAAGTTCTATTTCTTTCTGGTATCTGCCTCCTCCCTCTACTCAACAAGCTTTTTATAAGCTTGAGCATGTGCAAAGTAGGCAACAGGTGAAACCGCAGACAATCATTGGTTGTGATGTCAGCAATCACAGCTTTGAGGAGTAAGCCTGCTCATTTTGGCAAAATGTAGGCAACATTTATACTTTAATATCTGGTTAGTAATGCATCTTATAATGGGCTAAATATATCTGTTGGGATTGGGGGCAGGTAACTCAGAAGTGACCAGTTTTTTGTTTTAAGGCCGCTTTCAATCTGAATAAATCCCCTGTATGTGATTTATGTGTGTCCTATGTGAATGGCGGTTTGTGGTCATGGGTAAATGCCAAAAGGAACATTAGCGGCATTAAAATCTCGTGCTAAAAGTAGCACAAACGCGGTATAAAAAGGCGAGCGCTGGTTGCACGTTTTTCTTTTTTGCCCAGCCGGCGCAAAGATGGAGATCGAAGTCACCCTATCCATTATTGGGTCATGAGCCAGATTAGGTTTAATCTTTTGAAAAAGTCCCCTGAAGTCTCCCATGGAAACATTGCAGCAGAAAGTACTGCACCACGCTGGCCAGATGTAGGAGAAACTTGTCCAATTTCCAATCCAATGTGATGGTTCTGATAGGCAAAATTGGAGGTGCTCTATCCACAACCTGTGCCACTGCAGGTAAGTGTAATTAGATACGTATAGTTCATAGGAAGGCACACTCCATATAGTATTTAAACAATACTCATTTATTAGTGCTGAAAAACAATGAATGCCAAAATACACACAACGTTTCGGGGGGTCCAACCCCCCGAAACGTAGGAGAAACTTGTGCCTGTGCACAACGTAGGAGAAACTTGTGCCTGTGCAAGGGGCTTTTAACTGAAATAAAATGTAACTTTGGTAAGATGAAGGCCGCTTCCTTTTCTTCTGTTTTGTTCCCATTGGCCAACAAGTGTTTGGCAACATGAGATGTTTTGTAGGAAAAACAAAATCTTTCACTTCAGTTGATAAGTTGCCTTAAAAACGTTGTCTCTCTTTTTTTAAATAGACTTAAAGAACATCACAGAGCTGCCATAAAAGTCATCCGCAGAATGCAGTACTTTGTTGCTAAAAAAAAATTCCAGGTGTGTTTATTGTGGGAGTTTGTGCAACCAATCACATGATCACTATTTAAGACTTATGGTGCCCATATATGCAACAACCAGTCATGTGATATCGGGATATTACGAAATTGTACGACCATTGGATCGTGTATGGGCGATCGGCCAATGATCGCCCGATATTTTTTTACCCATCAGGCCAGCTGAAAAAAAACAAAAACATTTTAAATTGTGACGTTCTCTTCACATGGGTGCAGCCATTACAGATGTGACATCATGGGTGGGGGCGTGGTCACAAAATCTTGCCAGGTTGCAAAAGGATTTGTCATCTTTTTTCCCCTTTTGCATGCCATGCAAGCATTTTACAAAATCAGTCATCATTTTAATCCTAGGGGATAGATTTCGATTGGTGGAGACCTTTTAATTTTTCCTTCTTTCTTTGTGATTATTTGACAGCTCACAGATAACATGCATAAGCAATTTTAGAGCTTATAAGCTATGTATATCATTTGTGATGGTGAAAACAAATTCTCTTTTTTTCCTTCCATTTTCTTGTAGCAAGCCAGGAAGCCTTACGATGTGCGAGATGTCATTGAGCAGTATTCACAAGGACACCTTAACCTGATGGTTAGAATCAAGGAGCTGCAGAGAAGGTTCTGACTGAGTAACCATATTTTAATATGATTTTATCTCTTGTGCTTTAATTTTTTTCCCCTTTAGTCCCTTTAGACTTGCAAAAGGAGATTTTGCCTCCAAATTGAATGAAAGTCAAATTGTACCAATGCTATATAAATAATAGGCTGCTTTCTTTAAATTGCATGTCAACCTAAGATCAAATTTTAGATGCAGGTAGAACCCCAAAACCTAGAAAACCTTATACTTGCACAGCTCAATGCTCCTTCTAGCAGGTGGTAAGTTGCTCAAGCTCTCCCGGTTCTTCTGGGTAAATGCTGCAGTCATTGATGTGACGGGTGACATAACCACAAACGACTGCCATGTATTCTCAGAGCTTACTGTCCTGAATGATGCAAAAGCTCAGTAAGCCTGTGGGAAAACTCTGAGAGGTGAGTGGGAAAGGGATTGCCCTGCATATCTATTTCTAGAAGAAGTGTAGCGCTTTGTAAGTTTTATGTTTTTTTTTTTTGGGGGGGGGGGGGGGGGTTCCTGCACCCTCATTTGATTTTGGGGGTGAGCATACCCTTTAAAGACCAAACACACCCTCTAAACTCTAATTCATACTTTGCACCAGACAAGTTTTAAGTCAGCAAATCAAAAGTTGCGTTTTAGACTTTCAACCCCAAGGTTAATAATTGCTTTTTTGGCTTATTTAATAAAAGGTAGAAGGTTAGATATTTTCTAACTGTGGTGGACCAGTAAAAAGGTAATCTGATTGGTTGAAGCATATTGAAAGGCAACATTTTGCACTTATTAAATAAGGCCTATAGAAGGCAATGCATCAAGAGCCTCACAATGCATCACAAAGTGCCTTATTTTGCCGCTTTTAACATCAGCCATCAGCTAGCTTTAAAAATGTCACTGTGTGCCTTGACTGCGTGGTTAACCGATATGACAAGTTATTGTGACTCCACAGCAGGAGAATTGTACCTCTTGCATCTCCCTGGTACTGTTTCATGTCCCCCGTAAACAGATTTTAATTCTGTTTTATAAAGTATGTGTAAATATTAATAAATATTATTTTCATTTCAGGTTAGATCAGTCACTGGGAAAGCCTTCGCTCTTTCTTTCTGTCTCAGGTAATATATTGTTTTTTTACCTTCATTATTTGCTAAGCAGAAAGTGATTGCTAATAAAATACATCTATGCTTTAAAGTGAATCAAGACAAATGATTAGAGAGCCCCTCCCCCTCCAATAACAAATGTTCTCCAGTGTCAGAGATCAGAGAATTGTCAGTGACAATGATTATGGGAGGAGCCAGAAAGAAGTCTTTTACTGCATGAGTATTGTTGTTTTTTAAAGGAAATGTTCACCCTGAAAATTTATCTTTTCATATAACGTAGGTAACAGCTGCCCACCCCCAACTGCCAAAAAATTTCTTTTAAAATATGCTTGGATCATTACTTACAGAGCATTCTCTTGCAACGTCTCCGATCCAGCTTCCTGCTTGCGAAAGTTGCAAGTAGGGGCTGGACCGGCAGCCGGGTCTGTGATTGGCTAAGACGCGACCAATCACAGACATTGCTGACGTCATTAAAGATACCACGGGAGAGCAGGCTCTGTAAGTAACGATTTAAGCATTTTTTAAAGAAATATTATGGTGGTTGGGGGTGGGCAGCTGTTACCTATCTTATGTGAAGATGAATTTACGCTAGGTGCCACAGATGTAGAAATGTAAAGGGGTCCCCTGCACATGCCTCAGACCTTGTTGAGGTTGAGGAAGAAACAGGCACCGGATAAGTCACTGATGGCTTCAACTCTTCTGTTTCCTGGACTTTGAAATGCACTGCAGGAAACCATAAGGAGTAGAGTAAGGATTTTGCCCTTTAAAGGAGAACTATCAATATACTGCTGATTAAAATGGTAGATGATATGGGTGGTAGATGATACTTACAATATTCAGTAATTACCATCTTTTTATACAGATAAAGTGAAAGACAAGGGAACCAATACAATTGGATCTCGGTTAAACCGTGTTGAAGACAAGGTAATATATATTAGGATCTGATTCCTATACTCAAACACTGTAGATATTCACACCCCCTCTCATTTCTATCCATTACTTAAAATGCATTTCTATTTCCACCTGCCTGCAGCCATAAAATGCCCTTATATACCTTGTTCCTGTTCTGTGACATATATTGCCTACAGTACTTTTGAAACGTATTTAAGCAATTTAGCCACATAAAATGTCCATAACATAATAAACTCTGCAGTCGCTTACAAGGAATTTATTATTCTTTTGCCACCTAACCACTTGCCTATTAGGGTTGTATCTTCTGCCTCTTGATTTTCTTTGCTTAAAGGACAAGTCCACCTCTCAAATGAAAAAATGTACATTGGTAAATCACCCCCAAAACTACAAAAGTTTGAAAGCTGACTAACCTTTTATGCAGCAAAATGTCCACCTACTCTCTTTCTGAGCTTATGGGTTTAAACGTGCTTAGAGGAACCAGCTAGGGGAGAAAGCATTCAGTCATTGGCTATGATGTCAACTGCTTTATCTATGAGTAATTGTTACAATAACTGGACCAGGAAATAGGGACCAATTTTGCTTTTTCTCCCAACAGATTTATTAAACTTATTGAGTGTTCAGGAATTAAAGTGGTGTGGCTGATACCTTGGCCTAACCAATCAGTTTGGGCTATGTAAATATCTATGATCAGATTAAATTTACCAGTAGGGATGATCATGCAAAATGATTGGTTGTTCAGCTATTTATTCCACCAAAATATTGGACCAGGGTATCAGACGTGTCTGTCCTTAGTTTTGCTTTCAGCTATGCTCTGTACTTTAAATAAATAATTCCCTTTAAACTATTTGTGTTGGCTGCAGGAGGAATTTATACATAACATATTCCATGAGATCTAGTTGCACATCCTAATGTTATATATATTATTTGTATTATGTGGTTTTCCATGTACATATTAAGAAATGCTCATTTCAACACACATGGAGATCTTCAGAGCCAAGCAAACATTCAAACATTTTATTGACCATTTCCACATTAAATTCTGTTTGGTTGGGGTCTATGGAAAAGAAAGATATTCTCATTAAAGTGTAACTCCACCCAGACAAAAACTTGGATTCTTTAATTCAGTGGAAGATAGGATCACTAGCTGCCATCTCCCAATTCAATTTACAAGCTGAGATCTGCCTGTGTTTACACACATGATCCCGCAACTCTCTGTTTGCCCCTGGTAGCAGCATTCCTAATGGCTCCATTGAGTTACATAGGTCAGCATGTGCAGAGCACCAGAAAGAGGGGGGAGCTGCCAACATGGTGAGACAGAGAGATGCAGGATCGTGTAAGTAAACATGGGCATATTAAAGCTTGCAAATTGATTTGGGAGATAGCAGCTAGTGATCCTATCTCCCACTAAATTATACAATCCATTTTTGAAAAGATGTTTTTCTGGATGGAGTTGCCCTTTAAACATAGCATGGTTACAACTTGTGAATAAACAGCAATATGCTGTATGCCGAAGGCATATGTTAAACATGAAATTTATTATGATGTTCTGAAAATGACCCTGGCCAATCATTTTGAAATTAGTATTATATAGTAATATTATAATACAAAATGTTTCCCATACTGCATTGGTGCTAATGTTTTTGTTTATTTTTTTTATTTATTTAGGTGACGCAGATGGACCATAAACTAAATCTTATCACGGACATGCTTCACCATCTGGTTGCAAGTCAACAGGGAACCCAGACATCCAGAACTCCACACCGAAGCAACTCTCTGAACTCAGAGAGACAATCTTCCCATAATGCCCTTCCAACATATGAACAGCTGAATGTGCCAAGTCGAATTCAGGATAATATATCTTGATAAAAATACTACTTGCAAAAATATCATTTAAAATCTGTTACAATAAATCAGGGATATCTGCTGTATTCGCATAGATATTTTGTTAATGAATGTATTGAAATTTGTAAAAGAAAAAAAAAATCTTCTATTGAACAATTTAAATTGACTGGATTTATAAAACATTTGAAGTGAAGGGATATGCTGTTTGACATCGCTCCACGAATGTGCACACCCTCGTTAAAGGGTTCTTAGAGGAAGATGACTATGAAATGTCCTGCAACTGAGGCACAGAAAAAAAGTGAAAGTATGAAATTACTTTTTTGTCCCTGGAAGGAAGATGGTGCTGACACCATTTTGAAAACCAGTGTGCAGCATGGGGTTCTGGGAAATAAACCATGTGTTTGTCACTCAGATTAGTGGCAGTGTTAAGTACCGAGTGCAGTGGTCAAACACCAAGGCCAAAGAACAAGCGTATCTACTGTTTTAAAGCATTATGGGAAGAATGGAGTGCGTAGGCTCCTGATAAAAAAAAGGAATTTTTATTAGATTGTTTGTATGACGTTGGTTTTCAGTATGACTTCAATGTTTCAAATGAGGAAAATGTGGCCTATTCTAAACCAAATTAACTTGGACCTCCACTTTAATGGCTGCCTTACAGTTACCAGCAGAATCCTATATGAAAAAAATCTCTATAATTTATGGGTTTTGCACGGTTTACGGTGATCCAAGTACAATTGTTATTTTTACTTGCAACAAAGAGCTACCCCGTGTTTCATCTCTGTATGACGATAGCTTTGCCTTGAAAAAAACCTTATGAACTGGAGTTATTGATTGTGATAGAATTTGTTTGTTTTATATACGGAAGTAAAAATTAAGGGCTGGTCTTCTTGAACCTGCATTCAGCTTCGATGCCCGGAAATATAAAACACTTATTACTATGCTATTTTCTTTAGCTGTCCTGTTAAGATATATCTTGTCCGGTTAATGCTGTGAAATTGAAATGCAGGTACAGAACACAACACTGTTCTTTTAGTTACATGAAAAAAGGACACTTGACTTTTCACTATTTCATTCAAATCATTACCAATAGCAATAAGGAACTACCTGTCATCTATCTAATTCACTTTGAATGATAAGAAACAGGATAATGTTCCCCTTTTTTGTGTATTGGGTTCCACACGTTATATATTGTAGAAAGTGATCACAATTGCACAGGAATCTGTTTAATCAGAATTGACTCTGGCTGTACACATGTTGCACAATTTATAGACAGTGAGTCCCTTTAAGGGCAATCAATAAGCTTGTACCCTTGGTAACACATTAAGGAAAACAATTTGGTCTATTGGCAATGGCCTATTAAAGATGGCAGTATAGCTATTTTACAAAAAATGCTTTAAAAAAAGTACAAAACGTTATGCATTGCTCTGTCAAGATAATGAAAAAGTGGTGTTATGCATTAGTTTTTTGTTTTTTTTTTTATTTGCTTTGATTGCCAAACTGTTCGTGGTGAGCAGGTAAGAAATAGCACCGCAATAAAGGATATGTAACTGGAAACTATAATCAAGTGCCTTTAGTATCTTAGTAACTCTTCTGTTATGTATAGTTTCGCTGTAGCCGGGATGGTGACAGTTGGGAAGTGAACTGCATGGTGGAAAATTCCCTCTCCCAATGCTGCCTCATAGGGATTACTGGGCATGCTTGCCCTCACAGAGAGTCAGAAAGTCTGGCGGGGGCTGGGGGACTGAGCTTGAGCAAAACAAGTACTGGATTGAAGTTATGCAGCAACACAAACACATCAGAGTAAGCACTGCTTACATGTATTCCTTTATAGACTGAAATGAGGAAAAGTCTTTTTTTTTTCAATGTACAATTCCTTTAAGATTGTTGATAAGCTGAAATCTATGGTGCATGGTGATGGAAATCAATCTGTTTAACGACTTAGTTTTAATTAGTTTGAACCGATTGGTTTTTTTCGTTTAGCCAACAGACAGGACTATGTACAGACATCCGCTATCTACTTTATAAATCTGTGTTAACTGATTTACTAAGGGTTTACTGGCTTTGAGACTGGAATAGCAGCTGTGCGCAAAAACTTGGTCGCACATATGCCACAGCCAATGTACTGAGCTGATAGCGTCTATTTAGGATAAAATCTTTAACGCCAGCTATTTTGGTGTAGGTTAACCCCATCTCTATGCACGGAAAGCTATCGGCTATGTGTATTGCCTTTAGGGGGCAGTAGATATCGATAGCGTCTCTCGGGTACATAGCCCTTAGAATATCTATGGATACACTTGTGCTAGGCTGCATATGTAGCCAATAACTTACTTGGCCCAACCCATAATATCCAATTCACCAAGATATTTCATTCTTTTCTGTTTCCTTCTCACAGCTCTTAATTTCTTTTAAACTCTTGCCACTCTTATGTTTGCTTTCCATACTTTTTATGTTTGACTTTGGCGCCCACTAATGGCGGCACCATTATATGACACTTGGCAATAAATTTTCCAATTGTGTTTTACATTTCGTAAACTGTTAATATTTTTGTAACACTTTGGAGATTATTTAATGAGTGGCACAAAAAGCTTTATCCTAAGGACTGATGTATTGGCTCCAGCCACAGTAACTATATCTGTGCGGTATAATACACAGATGTACCGCTGCTTAACATTTTGCTATAGTCCTTGTAGAAGGGAAGTAGGTTTGATAGATCAGTTCTTATTTTATCTAAGAGATGCTGAAACTAGTTCGGGGAACTCAGTCACCCTTGGGGTGAGGGGAACAATGAAATGTAGAGGATTGTGGGATTTTCAACCAGTCTGCGACAGCTTCGAGGTAGATCATAATTCTGACACATGGGTGTGTTGACTGGAATGTGTTTTATGGCAGGGCCTGTAGGTCAATGCCACATACCTAGAAAATCGAATAATTGGAAGTAGGTATGATTTTGAACCTTGGAAATTCCAATGCATACGTGTCAAAAGGCATTTTTAGCATTGTGAGGTAGGACTACCTTATTGTCTCTTAACTTGGCAAAATCACAGCTCGGAAATTTACAAATGTGGGTGTAGCTTTAAAATTAAAGTCTTTTGTGTTTTTTTTAGATACTTCCTGCTCTAAAGGAATTTGTATTCACATTTGGTTCACTTTGGGTGGCTGCTGTGAACCTGTTAAGTGAATCTTTAGCTGGCTATAAGGTAAGAACCTTACCTCCCAACATTCTAGCAATGTTCAGATAACTTCCTGGGGTGAATGGGCCAGTATTGGAAACATTGCAGAGACGTTGGGAGGTAAAAATGCTGATGTTTGTAGGGATTAGAATTATCTAACAATCAAACATCAATTCTATCTAATCTCTAATCATTGTATTAAAGGGACACTTAACTCCCCTAAAGCCAGAAAAATAAGTATTTGCCATTCGTTTGTATTATTCACAGGGCGGTGAGAACGCTTATTCTCACCTCCCTGTGAATAATATTACGCTCGGGGGACCTGGAACTTGCCTTACAGCAGATCCACTTGCAGCCGCTCCTTCACTGACAGCCGCTCTGTCCCGACCGCACGCCCTATCTTAGGCACATGCGCGCCAATAAAAAAGATAGGGCGCGCGATCGGGAGAGAACAGCTGTTCAGTGAAGAAGCGGCTGTGAGTGGAGCGGCGGTAAGGTAAGTTCCAGGTCCCCGAGCATATTATTTACAGGGAGGTGGGAATAAGCGTTCTCACCTACCTGTGAATAATACAACTGAATGGCAAATAGTTATTTTTCTGGCTTTAGTGTTCCTTTAAAATTAACTGAATATATGAGTAAGTCAGGGCCTTTCCTGACAAAATAGACCATACCATAGACCAGTTGTGTCAAACTCAATCACTTAAGGGGAGGAAATCAAAAAGACAGGCTAAGTGGTGGGTTGAATTTTTTTATTTAGATACTTAGCAGGTGCAGGATTGGGACTCTGTTATGCTTGTGTCTAGTGCTGGGTCTCTGCAAGGAAAGTGCGTGAAGCACTGGGTCCTCTGCCTATGGCGTGATCATGTGCTAATGTAAAACGCCCATCTTACTCTTCTGGAGAGCGTCAGGCTAGATACATGATCCCTTTAAAAAGTCATGTAAATTGAGACACTGCAGCAATAGTGACTGGCTTGCATGGGTTTTACAAAACTTAAGCCTCATTCACACTAGACATGTTTTGGTCTGTGTCTTGATCGGATTGACCCAGCCCATAAAAAAAACTGCATTTCTTTCTGGAAATGGGCCCATTTTCATAAAAAATATACAGAATAGGGGCTGCTACACATGGACCAAAGCTGGCTGTCCGTTGTGGCCCTTGTCTAGTGGGAATGAGCTCTTTGGCTACGTTTTTTTTATTTGCTTTTGTGTGTATGTAACACTCGGTTACGCTGGGGATCTCAATACCTTTATAAATCCTCTTAGCAACTTCACCCTGCAGAGGCAATGAATGTGTGAAAGAATACAACCAGCCTTTGATTTCTGACCAGCATTCTGAAGCCTTATGAATCCACGTAAGATTTCTGGTGTCCAGGAGCAGCTGATCACTTTGGGCTGATAATCTAAATGTGTGGTGGTTCCTATCAGGGCTGATCGTAATCGATGCAGAGCAGAACACCACACTTTCGGTTGTTGGCTGAAAGATTTGTCTTGCTCTTTGGTCAACTGTTTTTCATGTGTGTAGGAGGCTTAAGTTTTGAGAAATACAAAAATGATGAAAGTACTACAGTAAGATGCTCATTAAAGGGCAACTAAACAAATATCTAACCCCCTCCCAATAAACTGCAATATCAAAAATGACAATACCGTGGGTACTAAAAATACGACAGCGGAGGTTAAAGTACAACATTGGTCCCACATTTACGCATGTTCATTAACTTGCAATAGTAAATAACTAAAGAACTGCGTAGGCAATGGTAAGTTTTACTGTTGTGTAAAATGATGACTGTGTTTATAAAGCATAACGTAAGAAACGTCCTAAAACGGTTGTCAATGTACAACACCATTGTTATGCACTGTAACAGTCATTAATGACCAATACCAATCGTTTATTAATGACCCACATCATTATGTACCAATTATTAATTAACGTACACGTAACAATACAAATCCTTAACGTCCGCGTTGTTAAATAACTGGACTATTGCAATGTTAATTACCATTGAGTAGTTATTTATCGACATAGTTTGATACTGTCCCATTGATATTTTTATTATTTTTCATTCCTATTGGACATCGCTATTCAGCCCAAACAGTTTATACAACTAGTGTACATTTTACAGTAACAGCTGTAATACAGAAGTCCTTTAGATGGCAGTATAATTCTATTGTCCTGTTCAACAGCTAATGGAATGAAAGCAGTTTTTTACATTAAAAGTTACAAGTTAAACATATTAAATGAGAACAAATCAAAAAAATGTATACTCTAGAATCTGAAAGCATCTCCCCTAAGAAAGCCAATAAACTGTAAATCATTACCTCCATGAATTGTAATTCCCCAAAGAACTGGATAAGATAACTGTGCATTTGCAGTGCCTGGCCACACTCCTGACTTCTTTCTCATGCTCCCTTGCCTTTCATGGACTGTTACAGGATTGTCTAGAGAATACTAGTAGGTGTGACCTGCTGTAACACGTTCCTACAGTATCTTAGGATTGGACATGTGCAAAGAATACTGTAGCCAGTGACCACACTGCAATTCTGTGTTGGGTAATAAAACACAAACCTCTTGTTAGAAAAGTAAATTTCCCAGCACCCACATCAAAATGAGACTGATTACTGCCTTGATATCAAAGTGCTCTGCCTTATGATTCATTTTTGTTCTGAGGCTTTAGTTGTCCTTTAAGAACAATGCTTTATTGAAGGGAAAAATGGGTTGTTCACTCAAGGGCCTCTTATAGGGCCCTATTTATAAAGGCGCGGTATCGATTTTATGTGATACTGCTCCTTTAACGATGATGATAGTAAATGTATGATTGTGATCGCCCATAGAATATTATTGAGGCATTTTCCTTGCTTGGTATTCTAGGAATGAACGTTCACCATAAATGTACTTTACTCTTATAATATTAGATTATTTTAGAAAGAAGGCCTCTTTAAAATATGTTTATAGATATCCTTGTGCTCTGTAATCATCAGGAAGTTTCTGATCCTGTGGGTTAATAAATCTGGGAGTTGTAGTTTGCAACCCATTGGAGGACAACATGATGTACATCCCTGCATAATTCATTATAAACACATAAACCAAACATTGGGCCATATTTACAAAACCGCGATATCACTTTTTTTTCTGCTATTCCTTTAAAGGCAAGGGTGTGAATCTCTTAAAGAGATGCCCAATGTCCCAACTCACTCTATAGTAAGACAAATTTTAGTCACAGACCAGTTTTCTGAAGAATATAAAGGCTTTTATCAATAAATGCTCACATATATAACAGCAACGTTTACTGATAAAAGTCTTTGTATTCTTCAGAAAACTGGTATGCAGCTCAAATTTGTTTTCCTATGTATATATATATTGTATTTATACAGAGAGATACAAGATTATCATGTGAATGAAGGACACAACTGTTGTTACAAGCAGGGCTGCATTTATTGCAGACTGGTGGCTTTTACACTGGAATTATTCAGACTTAGTTGCATGTGTTTCTGATATCCCATTGATTACCATGTTGCTTTCTAGACTGGTTTGAAATCTATTACTGACGATTATATCTGGTGAAATATTGGTACCAGATATTCCAATGCATCAATAGCACTGCTACTCAGATCTCCTGTTGAGTTGGGATAGCAAACCAAACTTTTTCTGGATTTGGATTTTTTTTTTATTTCAGACACTGATAGCCAAATACTGAGAACTAGCCCTTAGCCATCTGAGCTAAGGGCTGCCCATTCAAGCTACCCAGTCAGAATCACTTAATAAGCTTATATCCCAGTACATGCCTTAGTACAATGACATAACATTGCAAACGAAATGCAACACTGAAATTAGCTCTCCTTGCTGAACATTCACTATTTGTAGTGACTCCAAAACCCACCCCCAATATCTGATTGGTCCAAGATCCAATCAGATTTAAGATTGTATCTAGACCAATCAGATTTTGGGTGTGTGTTTATAAGACACTATAAAATGGCATGAAGCTCAGTTTCTAATCAGCAGTCAAAGTAGCAGGTCTTGCCTTTGTCTTTAAGTTAGAGATTTGCAAGTAGAAGGCTGGTTGTTTGGTTGGACTGCAGAAATTAATATTTTATAGCTCCTGTTTTTTTTTTTTTTTTTTTACCTATGGTGTCATTGTTTAGCCTGTAATTGCTTTATTTTAGCCAAATAGCCTTCAAACTTGTGAGTAACCCAAGTGAATATGTAGTTGCACGACTAGTTCCACCATTCACTGACAAGCACTCTCAAATAGCCAAGGGCAGATAGGGAATGTATATTGAAAACATGCAGTGTAAATACAACCAGGTTGTAATGAATGCAGCCCTGCTACTTACATTTACTATAAGAATCCCCCAATAATGAGATGATCTGATAACTAAATATATATCCACTTACAATATAAGCTTATTATAAAATAAAAACTATGCTAACAAATGCAAAATCACAGTTTATTCTTGTTCTGAGCAGGGAAATTATTTCTCTACTGCCCCAGAGCACCACATAGCCAGGAAAAAACAACTTGGATACCTCATTATACAGAAAGTGAATGGTTGGATAATCCACTGGAATGGCGGCAACTAAAGCCTTACTCTGTTACATTAAGTAAAAAGACCTTTCAAATGCTGCAACAAAAACCAAAGTTTATTGCAAGCACTTTCTGCACATTTTCTTTAAGGTAACAGGTATAAAAGGACATCTATACTGAAACAATAGTTATCTTTAGATATCCAATCTGAACTATCCTCTGCTGTGTGCAGATTTGCTATAACTGGAATGTTCATGCAAATCAAGTGAATTGCATGATAGGAAATTCAATGCTGCCTCATAGTGATTACTGAGCATGCTTGCCCTCATAGAAACCTTGATGATGAACAGTTACAATGAAAGCTTTAACTTACCTCCCGGGTAGTACAGCAGGTATTTTGGATACTTGCCTTTAAGCTGCATGTGCCACTCTGGGCCGGGCAGGCCCCACCTCCTCAATCAACCAATGGGAGTACGTGCTCTGCAAGGAGCACAACATTCAACTTTGGTATTAGGTAGGGGGTGATTGGGGTGTTAGGTTAGGGATATAAAAAGAAATAAAATGTTGTAAAATTCTCATCCTTATTGTATTTTTACTTTGCAATATGGTAGTCAGACTATAATTGGGGTTACTTCATTTAAGTTATGGTGTTTTTTGTGTCAATATCCAGTGTGCCGTGATCAGGGGTGTTCCTAGGGTTTTTGGCACCGAAAAAACATTTGAAAGGCGCCTATGGGCAGACTGAGGGGCTACAATAAAGTGGGCATGCCTTTATTGGGAAAGTGGAGGGAGGCATGGTTTGCCGACGTAGGTGTGGACTTAACACTGGCTGGTGGAGTGGAGGGATTACTTTACACTGGTTAGTAAATTGGAGGGATAGTGAACTGGTAAATATGCCCACAATAGAGACTGATAAATATACGATGCCCATGCACACATAATGCCCAAATGCATACATATACACTCACATGTATAGATAAAGGCATACAAAAACGCAAACACACACACACACATGCACACAGAAGAGTAACTAAACTTAACAAATGTCTCCCCTGACTACAGTTCCCATCATTCTCCATTCCCTCCCTATAACCCAGGGCCCAGACAGCTCATAAAATGGGCTCAACCCAGCCTCCCCAGTATCTGTCAGCACCATGTGTTCAACCCAAACCATGAGGTGTTCAGTCCCTCCCACTGGAGATAGTGTGAGTGGAATTCTGTCCCCTGTACAATATTCTTTCTATTACTAGTTACAACTACAACTTTCTGTCCATTCTGTTCTATTCCCAGGTGTAGGCACTGTAAGGAGAAGAACATGCCCCTTTCACTTCTCCTTCTATGTACTGAACTCTCATGTAGTCTTGCAGGAAGAAATATTTTTTTTAAACTGCTGCCTTTCTAGGTGACCGTAGGGGGGGCACCATAAGCAAATGTTTCAGTTTGCTTTATGGTAAGGACACCCCTAGCCATGTTAAATATCTAAGCACTATTGTATCTACTATGTTATCTACTAGACAGAAGTCTAAATTCACACATTTAATAGTGTTAGTTAAATCTTTATACACAGGTTTGTGTGTGTATCTGTATCCATCCTACATATAAAATCATTTGTTTATACTGTAGGTGTTTGGATATGCTAAGCGTAGAAATAGAGGAAAGCATATATCAATTGAAAGGAGTATTAAAAATAGGGGGAAAAGTTATAAGTAACATGTAAAATAGCTGTAAAAGTAGACTAACTACAATTCCCTGAGTATAGAAGATGAGGAGGAGAGGAAGAAGACGAGGAGTAGAGGAAGAAGAAGAAGAAGAGGAGGAGAGAAAGAAGACGAGGAGAAGAGGAAGTAGAAGAAGATGAGGAGGAAAGGAAGAGGAAGAAGAAGTCAAGTAGAGGAAGTAGAAGGCGAGGAGGAGAGGAAGAAGATGAGGAGGAGAGGAAGTAGAAGAAGACGAGAAGTAGAGGAAGAAGAAGACGAGGAAGAGAGAAAGAAGATGAGGAGAAGAGGAAGTAGAAGATGAGGAGGAAAGGAAGAAGAAGAAGAAACAGGAGTTTGACTTTTTCAAGCCAAATTAATTAGCAACATTCAGACTAAAGCAAAGTATTTGTTTATGTGTTTATTCTTTGATTGCTGTTTAATCCCCCAGGATGCAGCTCTGTAAAACATTTATTGCTTAGGTCTCACAAAGGACAAATAATAATAAGACCTCCTACAAATTAGCACATACAAATCACAAAACAACGTTAAACAAACAAAGCATACAATTACCTATGCTAATGGAGAAAACCACAGGTACACAGAATAATTACTCAATTAAACTAATTCAAAGAAACTTTAAACCAACGGGGTATGTTTGGTGAATTAATGGGCAGAAAAATAGTAATGGGTTTCGGTCCAATGTAAATAGATTCCAGGGGTTTGATTGCACATAAATCAACACAATAACAAATTCTGCAAAATGTCCCCTATAAAAGCAAAGAACTATTAGAAGGTATTTACTAGACAATAAATGTCACAAGAGCCAGTGACGGGGAGTTGGGTTAAATACAGATTGCTGCAAAATTGGGGCGTCAAAATCAAATGCACTTTATAGTGTTTTTATAGATATAATGTAACAGCACAAGATATTTCAAATCAGCATTCCGCGGCTGTTAGTATAGACTTTAAAATCTACCAGACTCAAAAATCTTGTTTTGGGGGTGGACATGCTATTTTAATAAATGTCATACTTACCTATTTAACGAAACCTCAACTGTAGGGCCATATTTATGAACCCACAGTATTGCAAGTTAGCGATACCGCACGTTATCAGTGATGGATGACAGTGGCGTACGTTAGTGGAATACCATGAGGTAGTAAAATAGCGCAATTGTATTCTATGAGGGATCTTAAATATTTATATATATATATTTATGAGGTATTGCCTTTATAAATATGGCCCTTAAAGGGCATGTCCACCCCCAAAACTATAATCCCCCCCACTACTGGCCCCACCATGTAGTGTAATAAAATCCTTACCTCACATCCCAGCCTCAAATGGTTCTCCTGTAATCCCCCCCCCCAAAGTCCCAAAAACTGCCCACCAGGAGGATAGCAGAGTCCATATAGGACTCTGCCTTCTGTCTCCCCTCCGGGAGAAATTTGGCATGCGCACTGCAGCCCTTCTCCCTATCCCTCCCTCCGATTTTGCGATCCCTCCCCCTAGCATAGAAACCCTTGGCCATATAGTAGGGTTCATTTCCCCAGCCCCAACCGCTGAAAGATTTTTAAGAAAGTCCCCCGAACTCTACTTACCTTCCCTCTCTCCCCCAGCGTTCTGAGCAGCCGGCAGCCGAGTCCGTAATTGACTGCCTCTCAGCCAATCACGAACGCGGCTGCCGGTCCCGTCCCCTGCTTGCAGTGTCTTGCAAGCAGAAGGCCAGGCAGTGCGTCGGAGGAGAGAGGAAAGGTAAGTAATGATCGGGGCACTTTTTTACAATTATTTTATAGCGGTTGGGGCTGGGGGAAGGTTGTTTCGTAAAATACTACAGCGCAATATCGCAATTGGTATTGGAACATTCCGATACATTGAGTTTATAAATAGAGCCTCTAGTCAAGAACATTCCCTTGGCACAGAATACTATGAACACCGTTCTCATTGCATCAAATGTATTTATTTTTCTCACCCATCCATTACTTGACTCTCAGGGGCAGCAGTAAACCTCAGACATACCGTAATGGTCTGTAAAGTGACATTAGATTCCTGCATACGAATCATAAGGAAAGGCACGTGCATTGTAAGAGAGATGCTGACCAGACTGTATAGGGACACAGGATGATTGTTTATTTCAAATGATGGACAGTGCTGTACAATTGTGTGTGATCACTGTACATGGAATGATGTATGGCATGTCTGTCTCTTCATCACTGATGGAAAGACTGAGGAATATGAAGATATTTTAGTAGGTTCGATGAGGGATCCAACCAATAGCGACATTGGTGGTGGCTGAAACTGATCCTTGGGCTGCAATTTTGTGTAAGGACTGGGCAGGGATGAAAGGCCTCCTGCAAAAATATTGGTATACTTTAAAAAACGTTAAGAAAAGCGGCCAATATAGGACAACAACTAGTTACAAGTTTCTTTAAAGAGCCAAAATCGCTATTTTACGTCACCGAGTCTTACCCCATTGCCACCTACCAAAGCAGTCATAAATCTATGATTGCGGTTGTAAATTTAGGACTGTAAGGGCCCTATTTATAAAAAATCGTTATCGTTATCGTAAAATACCGATCGTTATCGTAAAATAACGGTCGTTATCGGTAAAAACCCGGTCGTTATTTTACGATAACGATCGGTATTTTACGATAACGATACCGATCTTTTATAAATAGGGCCCTAAGTGTATATTAAAAGTCACCCATACAATGCCATTGTAGTATTTTGCTACAACATGGCATTGAAAGGACGAATGTTCGGAATTCTAGATTTGCGGCTGTGACCGGACTTTTACAATAACCCGCGTTATTGCAAATTTGCAGGTTTAAAATATGCCCCGTGGTTACACAATAAAGGAGTTACAAATGTGGCCATTACAAAGCATGCAGATATATAGAACATAAGAAGAATTAAATACAGTAACAACTATTTTATTAATTGACAAACCGGCGGGATCGTATTTTCCCTTGAATATCCATGTCAGAAATTGTATATAGGCAAAAGTGTAAGAACTCAAGGAACGAGAGTCCTGGAACATGCAAATGACAAAACCCAAGAGAGGGGGAGACTGGAACAAAAGAGAAAGTGAGTCTATGGGCCATATTTATAAAGGCGCAGTATCACTTTTTAGCTATACCGTGGCTATAACAATTGTTACTATCGCAAACCTATGATACCGATTGTAAATGTCGGACCTTATAAAGCCAGAATATTATTGGGAAATGATCTGAATGATGTAATAGTATCCGGACAGACATTGTATGGAGTTGAACTCTACCACTTTGATAAAATAGAGAATGATCTAACACGCTACCCAGAAGAAGGAAGCCTGACTTCTGTTACAATCGGCGACCATGGGTCATCCTGTGAAAAAAGGACAAAAATCTGCTGGTGTGTACCCAGCTTAAAGAAATAGGGGGAATATTTATAAACCTGTTGCATAAAGTGGCCGGTGACAATGCAGCCGGGCGTTCTTTAATGGCCATATTGTCAAATTTGTGATTGCTGCATTAAAATGCACCACCATAATACCGTTGTGGACACTATACCATGCAGTATCAGTGTATATTGCAGAATATATTGCACCACATGCAAAAGAAAGATGCCTTGTAAACTAACGATAATGACATTAACGTAAGCTTACAATGCCGGTAAAGGCGCGGTACTGCATGTTCGTAATGCCATGCCTTTAGAAATCACGGCCCTAGTTGGGAAGAATTATAGTCAGAAATGGGTAGTTAAAAAACTATTTTTCAAGCATTGGAACCCTTTAATTTAAAAGAAAGCAAAGAGAAAGGATCCTGCAAACCTAAACCATAAAAATAGAATGGTAATGTGCTTCAGCATTGCAGCGAGCAGTAGGAATACAATAAGAGTAGATATAGCCAGGCACACCAGTCTTGACAAACCAACTTGTCAAGACTGGTGTGCCCAGCTATATCTACTCTTTAATGTAAATAATCACAAACATTCACTAGATGGCGCTCATTGAACGCCAGTGATGTTCATTGTTGTAATGGTTATAAAATCAACTACTGCCTTGAATAAATCTTACGTAAGAAAAAGTCTGATATCCAAATATCATGCACCAAGATTTAGGACAACTAGTTAATAATGAATTATAATTCTTGTAAGGATTACCTATACCTGCTCGATATGCAAATAAGCCTTATGAGGAGAGATAGTTAACCTGACACTGGTTCTGAACTCACTTGGTGTCACGTTCTAAAAACCAAATACAGTAGATGGCATTTACTAAAGAGCTGCCATTGAAACACGAGGCTTATTTGCATAATAAACAAAGTTAAAAGTATTTGTCATTCATATTTTTTAACATTACGGTAAATATGTTTACACATACAGTACCTTACTGTATTCCAATGTCCTTGTCACAAAAGGTGAGTTGTCAGAAGTTTTTTCCTTTTTTTTTTTTTTTACAAATGACAATGGCTCCTGGGGCAAACAGGAGGTAGGAGTATTGTCCTAGATATGGCTAGGTTATTATTGGGGTGTGGACAGACCCAGCCTACTTCCCCCAAAGTAAGTAAGCATGATGATATAATCTCTATCAGGGAGATTCAATAAATGTTCTTATCTTTAAAATAGGTGCTAATTTTGCCCCAACCAATCAGATGTTAGCTTTTCAAATGTTAAATAATATCCGATTGGCTGGGGCAAAATTAGCACCATTTTTAACGATAAGAACTTTTATTGAATCTCCCTGATATGTATTTTAGATCACTTAGGGCAAGGCCACACCAGTGTGATTTCACACGCACTAACGATCTGTTATCGCACGAAAATCAAATTGCATGCTCTGAAGTCCGTTTTTGGAGTGCAGGTGATCCGCAAAAAAAATGGTGTTCGCATGTGTTCTGAAAGCGGATTGCAGCGCATGCAATGGGGCCACCCACAGTTTGTGATTGTGCAGTATTGTGCAAATGGCTGCAGAACCGGACAGTATCACAATTTCCTTGAGGGACATTTGTGCTGGTGTTTCACTGATCCATGCTGTAGTGTTTCCTGCTCCCTTAATTCACTTGGCTGGATGGATAGACACATGTATTCAAGGTAAAATACAATGAGATTAACCCAATGTTAGGTGAAATAAAAGGCTCCTGTTTTGTTCTCACGATTGGACATGAGCGTTCCCTGTGTGACACTGTACATTTAACTGTATTTCTGTGTGTACCACCGAACCCCTCTCAGGGAAAACGCACACTAGCACACAGGAAGCAGTCTGGCCAGATGGCATAAGAAGGGTAGGAAGGGAAGGAGCCTAATGGGGGGAGAGACAATAAATTTGGAAATATACTTGCAATGTAATAACCACTTTGCGGTTGTTAATACATCTCAAAAAGTTGCAAACTTTTGCGGGCTTTAATGCCACAATCTTGCTCTGTGCTAAATCTTATAATCTTGCGCAGACCGTGCAAAATTAGTGCAAAACCCTCGCTAACCTGACAGTACATACAGGGAGATGCAATATCCTGTGCTAAGGGGGAAAATATGTGCAAAACCTATCTATGTAATATCAGACATCCCACACTGCCAAAATTCATTTCAGGGAGGGTACCCACCACCTAAAGCCCCACCCCAAGATTAACGCATAATCCATGCATACAGACACACACATGTATACAGTTAGACACTCTTGCATACAAACACATGCATCTCAACAGACACACACTCATGAAAACAGTCAGACACACATGGATACAACAAGTCATGTCACTATTAAGTGTTTTTGTCACTTGTTAACCGCTAAAAGACTCTGACATCATTGTGCTCCCTCACTGTAATTCAAAACAACACATTTCAGGGAGATTGTACATTATTTCAGGGAGTCAGGGAGCTGCCATTAAAATCAGGGAGACTCCCTGAACTTCTGGGAGAGGTGGGATGCCTGTAATATCGGATAAGTGATGGTTTTGGACTCATTTTGTATTACCTGCGCCATTCCCAAAGACTTTTGGCAATAGCACAGTGCAAACGATACAATAGATTTAGCGATGATTATTGCACTCAGTTTGTGCACCAGAATGAAAGCCTTTTAATTTGTGGCTTTAAAGCAGTGAAAAAGATTGCTTTACCCCTCTCAATCACACGATGCGCTGACAATCACAAATGACTACATCACGGGAACAAATGCAATTCAGTTGCGATAAGGAAATTTATTGCATCTCCCCCATAGTTTAGCATGGGTATTTTCCCGTTACCCGCTTAGGATATTGCTTATCCCTAAATGTGTTTCCATGTAGCTACAGTACAGTGGATACGATGCCTGAAAGCCTGCTACGGGGGCATCCAAAAACATCTGGTAATATCGCTGACTCTAGAAAATCTCTTTAGCCATATTGCATTTGCATAATAAATGGGAACACACACAGGGAATGGATCCTAAGGGGTTGATGCAATATTGGATGCAAAATTCCCACGCTACACTGAGGTTGCGTTGCCTGCACCATATCCGAGAATGTTCGGAAATAGCAAGGTGCACACGATGCAAAACCTCCTTAGTAAAGTTTTACGCTACTTTGTATTGAATAGGAGGCGCAAGCCGGCACAGTTACCTGTCAGAGATCCCCTGATGTTCAAAATCTCACACAGGGTTTTTTGCTTCACAGGAACTAGGGCAGGTAAGCTGGCTCGGAAAAAGATTTTGCATTGCCCACTAAATGTTCCCTGCTGGGAAAATAAATCTGTTTGTTGGTAACACAGAAAACGCCCACTGTAAAGGAATTTTTTCATCCAAGTTTTTTCAAAACACCACAAAACAACTCAGAGATTTTTCTCTTTACACATCAGATTGTCAATTGTATTCCATCCATCTCCACTATTACACAGAGAGCGTGAACCATAAATAAATACCGCCTCTCAGGCTACAATATCTGAAAATCTGCAAACGAGGATGTTAAATGTAATTAAAAAGAGTTATGATAATTAGTGTCAATCATCAATGTCCCACACGTGGTCCAGACAAGGTTCAGATGTAAATCTAGTACTGACTAGAAGGGAAAGAGCAATCAGAGGCAATCCAAAATAAGAGCAGAAATCATGCCACTCAATGTTATGTCAGGATAGCAAATGATTTGCACTCATTTTGCATTGCCCAAGGTTTTTTGAATTAGCACAGTGCAAGCAATGCAATAAATTTAGTGATGATTTTTCCACTATTTTTTTGCACAAAAATTAAAGCCTGGCTTTAAAGCCGTGGAAAAGATTGCGTAATGTAATAATATATAAATAATATATTATATATAATATAATAATGTAACAGTCACAAGGTGGTTAATACATCACAGAAACGAGTGCAGGGAAGTTGTGATAGAGAAATTTATTCACCTTCACCTTTAAGTATTAAATAACCTTTACCTGTGAACTTTGGGGTTTAGTTATATTTTTCGCTATAAGATAAAAGTTATATTACATTTTTGGGTTAAAAAAAAAGAAAAAAACAGTCAATCCACCCCCTCCATTCAAACGTTGCATGCACCCCAGTGCACCAAACTAGACAAGGATACAACTTAACAAACCTGCCCACACAAAATGCAGTCACCAGCCCGGGAAACTCTACCTGTCCAATAAAACATACAAACCTACTCTGAATGTGTTTAGAGATTCAGCCAACGCTACATTTCCAGGTAGAACATATTACAACCTTACTGTCCTCACAGTGAGGAACTATTTCCGTTGGTTAAGCTGAAATGGCCTTTCCTCAGGGGTGGCCTCTAGTATTTTGTTCACCCCTATGAGAAAAGATCCTCTTTAGTTCCCTCAAAAGCTTCGTACACACATCAGATCATTTACGTATAATGTGCCTGACGAACGTTCAGTGACTGTCTCGCTGTACAGTAGCTCTGCCAATGATGCCTGCACATACATCAACGATAGTGGATAGATAGTGTTCATTGGTAAAGGTGTTATGAGACATACGTAATACTATTCCTAATATTGCATGTTGGCAAAATGCTTCACGTGTGCATTTCATTCAGTCTTATGTCAGTCTACCGAAAATCTGCCAACTATGTACAAAGATACGACAACCGGTAGAACAAATCCGCCAGGCTGATCATCGGAAACAGCCTTGGGAGTCTTGGAAGTTCGTTGAAACTTCATTTTCGAATGAATGTCATGCAATGGGTCGTTCGTCTGTCAAATTGTAAGAGAATTATCTGAGGTGTGTACGAAGCTTAACATATTTCTATAGGTTTATCATATCCCCTGCGCAATCACCTCTTTTCTATAAAAGCACAAACACAACTTTGATAATCTTTCTCCATAACACAAATTCTTCTCTACTTGGGCATATTTATAAAAAATCAAAAATAACGCAAAAAAAAATAAAATTTTCCGCAAAGCACAAGGGAAAAGCAACATCTGCGGCCACGAAAATAGAGCTAAGTCGCCGTATTTATAATGGCGATTGCCATTGCCGCGATGTCCTGTGGTAATTTTAAGTCCCTTTGCGGCGATTCTGCACTTAGCGCAATGCGCTAAGTACAGTATCGCCGCGAAGGGACTTAAAATCCCTTCCCAGCGCCTCTGCTAAGGCGGCGGGGCATACACCCACCCCGCCCTCAACCCCCCTGCGGCGGCGGAGACCACCTGTCGCCGCTTCCCAGCAGCCCCTCCCAACCCCTTCCCTGCTCGGGGCAATCTCAGAACAGGAGGCTGCGCACCCCCTCCCCAGCAGCCCCTCAAACCCCCTGCCCCGCCGCTGAGAAGGGCCTTTTGGGGCTTAAGGGGTCCCGCAGCTCGAACCGGGACCCCCTTCCTCGGCCCTTGCAAGGGTCCTTGCGGCACTCGAACCGGGACCCCCAGTGAGCAGCTCTTAAAAGAGCCCTTGGGCGGCGTCTTCTTTCTTCCAGTCCCGGCGACACCAGCTCCGATGAGGCCGCCAACCCCCGAGAGGTACCCCTGCGGCCGCCAGGGGTACCCCCGGCGGGCGCTGGCGACCTCAACGAGGCCGATGTTGCCGGCGTCTTGATCCGACACAACGTCTTCGGGCTGGCGACACCAACCCCACTCAGTTCGCCGATGCCAGGCAGGCTCACTGTGGCCACCAGTGAGCCCGCTGGCACCTCCGGCCTCAGCGGAGCCGATGTTGCCAGCCACTTCTTTCTTCTATCTTCAGCCATCTACTGCGATGGCATCTGCGACACCTCTTTATATAGGTTTGCAGAAAAACCCTAATCCGTTCTGATTGGTCAATTTTTAATGCTTGGTTTACATGCTTTACATTAACCAATCAGATTTCAGGAAAGTTTAGAAATCCGCCATGCGGATTAACAAACGACCCCCGACTGAACGCATACCCAGATGATTCTCGGGCAAAACGCTGTTGTCGTCGCATGTACGCTCAACCGTCTGGGGTCGTTCCTCGCGCACAGATTAGCATGTTACGAACATTAAGTCTTGTGTTTTCAGAAAAATGACTTGTGTAAGTAAAGGTTTACTAATACTGTTACTAATTGTGGTAGAATTGTATAATTTTTGAGGAAGATTCCCTATAAAAGTTTGGCTATTAGGCTCTGGAAAATCGAGAGATGAGTTTGTTGTGACTCTCTTTTTTTCAGGCCTCTCTATTCCTGCTATATTTTTTGGAACATCTGAGGTCCACTGGTGCTCAAGTTCACCGAAAATATTCTCAAGCTGTCACTTGCAATTTGCATCACATGGTCATCGGTTACTTTTTCATACAACGGTTTAGCTATCCAGTCCTTTTTTTTCTTAGGGTAAACTATCCTAAATCTTTTTTCACCTACTTCTAGTGAATTTGGACGTTTTACCTTTACAGTAGCTTGCTGTCGATTCACGTTTCTGTTGTGTGACAGAATTGCAAGCATGGTTCTGGCATGCATCCATCAATTTTAAATGAAATTCTCTTTGGGCGATATTTTAAAACTTTGCTGTGAAAGATCTCAGATCCTGTATGGCAAAATGTATTTGTGTGTGTCAAATCTTTTAAATTCGTGGGTCATAAATATTTTTTTTTCGTTCAGCTGGAGATCCCTCACTAATCCACTTATTCTTGGCAGTAGAAGGTATTTTAGAATGACTGCATTTCTTGTAATTCTTTAGTCCAAATCTGCAATGCTTATTGGACACATGAAAAAGCACAGACTTCCACATGTCCATTAATATGTTTATGTCCTGCCTACAATTCTGTGCAGCCCACCATAGGTGATATCCACTGAGCAATATCCTTACATTTCCTTTTTTTACTAGCTGCTAGTAGTCTCTTACTAATAGTTTTGGCAAGGTGCCACAAGTCGAACTGGTGTTCGATTTCTGGATAATTTTCTTTCATAGTTTTCCTAATAGAGACATGCCTGTCAGTGGCAACAATCTGAACATCAATATTGTTGTAGACTAATTCATTTAAGCATGATTTAAAAGCAATGTTCTCCATAGCTACGGAGGACTTTCTGGCACCAACTTGCTCTATACTAAAATCAACAATCTTATTGGAAAGTACATTTAAAAAAGAATAAACACAATATTTTGCAGAGTGTCCCGGAGAATCAAATTGACCATCACCGGCAAGTACAATGCCCTTTCCAGTAAGATCATTTCTTAAATGTTCTCTCTCTAGTTTCCAGTGGTAATCAACAGCTGGGTAAACAAATTTTTTCTGATAATTGTAATAAGATGTTTGGCCTATAGAGGCTAAACCAAAAATATTCATCATCTCTTTAACCTTTGTAAAAGAATTTCCACTTAGCAGAATGGATGAAGCCATAAGTATGTTACCAACTCCAATATTATTTAAAATTGGCTGACTAGACCAAATTAGAGAGATCCCCCCTCGGTTTCGTCCAAATCCGAGGGGGGGATCAGGAGATATCCTGCATTGAAGTCTTCCCTACCTTGAAGCTGCTGGTCCGGAGGAGGAAGCTGAATGGGAGACCCCGGTGACATCACAGAACTTCCTCCTTCACCGGGGTCTTCCCATATGGAGGTACACTGCTGCCCCCGGTGGTCCAGTGGAGGTACTGCAGCATGATCTATGGAGATCATGCTGCAGTCCCTAAGTATAGTACAAGCTGTCAAGCTGACAGCTTTACTATACATTTTGTGAATGGAACTCAAAGTTCCATTCACAAATAGGATTTTTTCTAAGTCTTTGCTACTTATGAAGACTTAGAAAAAAAATGGGGACAGAGATCAAAATTTGGTGATCACTTCTGATCACCAATTTATTGATCTTTGCCAATGAATGAAAAATCACTTCCTGGAAAATGATTTCCGGGAAGTGATTTTTTCCGATCGGATTTATGGTTAAATTGATTCTGTCAAGACTGCATGAAGGTCATGTAGGTATAGAAAAGGCAAAAAGAAGAGCTCGCACTTGTCTTTACTGGCCAACTATGAATGATGATATTGCCATTATCTAGCTGTTGTTGACTACTTTTCAAACTATCCGGAACTTGCAAAACTGCAAGATCTACAAGCTACAGAAGTAGTCAAGCATGCCAAATCCATTCTGGCTCGCCATGGTATACCAAGGGTAATTGTCACAGATAATGGCCCTCAGTTTTCCTGCAGAACCTTTAAGGACTTTGCCTCAAACTATGAATTGTACATTGTACATCAAGTCCTGAACATCCAGAGGGAAATGGGTTAGCAGAAGCAGGAGTTAAAATTCTTAAAACAATTTTGAAAAAAGCATGGGAATCTGGGGAAGATCCCAATCTAGCACTGATGGGTTATCATGCAGCACCTCAGACATGTGGAAAATCACCAGCCGAACTACTGTTTGGACGTCAGATTGTTACTAGACTACCAACTACACAGCCATGGCCACCTTACTAAGATAAAGATGTGGTTTGTAAAAAGTTACAATTCAGAAAAAAGAGAAATGAAATTCAGGCCAAACGATCCAGAGAACTTACAACACTGGATACAAATTGTAGAGTCCACATTCGAAGTCCCAATGTGTGGGATGTACCAGCTAATGTGATTCACAGACTGAGCCCGAGGTCATATGTGGTTTGCACAGATACAGGGCAAACTTTTCGTAGGAATCGCAAGCATCTTCTGATGTTCCTGTAGAGCAAACCCTATCAGATCAGATGAATTCTGAGAATACAACAGCTTGTGACAGACAAGAAACACTGAATACAGAAAGTGTACTTGGAGCAAGCAATGCACCAAGTAATGGACATGTCCAGAACAATGGTCAAGTAACCTCATCGGGAAGAGTTATTCGCAAACCAGTGCGATTAATTGAGCATTGCTAAAATCTTTAACAAGGTTAATAATATAATAGATGTATGCAGGTTGTTATTGTTAGCTAATGTTTTATACTTGTTTTTCTCTGTTGTTATTTTCTAGCTGAAAGGGGAAGATGTGTGGAGTACCCTCCTACCACTAGGGGTCTATGTATGTTATCATTGTTGATTATGTTTAGCTAGCTCTGATCAGGCTCTATGAACAGTATGAGAGACTTCAGAAAAAGCCTGACACCAGTAGCTGCAGACCATATTTGCTGATATTGCCAATAAACAGATCTAGTTCTTTCAACTGAGTTTGTGAATAACACAGTGTGGAGAAACATGCAGGGTAAAAGTGATCCTTTTGAACAGCGCCAATATCTACCACAGTACTTTCTGTGCCTGTTTGGGTTTGTATTTCCTTTTTTCATGAACATGACTTCAGTTTGACAATATTGGTTTGGTATATTAACACAAGTGTCAGTATTCATGCCTTTATCTGCAACAAGTACCCTCTTACTGCCTTTCATCATGTAGTCGGATGCCACAAAATGATTAGAACACATTCTATAATTTCCATTTTTTACACCTTTAAATATTTTCTCACTAATCGCTTCAATATCCGCACTATCTACATGAGCTAATAACAACCAGTTATGAATCATGTCAATGTTATTAGGGAAAGAATGAAAAAAACACATCTGGAAATATCTTCTTTTGATTTCTTCTGTGTGGGCAGGATTTCAAGTAGCACCGTGTCATTGTTTTCTACAAATTAATATATATATTTAAAAAGGAAATAAGATTTTAAAAAATCTGAGAAAAAGATGCACACAGACAGAAATAAATAGATAGACACAGAGAATGTAATATTTGACAAGAAGTACAGAATAAACTAAGCTGAGAATAAATCTGTTATAAATCACAAGGTATGATAAAACCCAAAAGGATTCTCCTTTACATATATTTAGGGACACAAACTAGTCATCAAGCAAGTGCTGGGATAAAAAAAGAGTAGATAAGAAAAGGTTTTTCTGTATAATTTATCAAAGAGATAGAAATAGATAATAGGAAGATAGGAAAAAAAACTAGAGTACCTACTATTGTTCAACTATCTGTAAATGCTGAAGAAATTAGGCAGAGATTCCAAGTAACAAACCTGATAGTTCCTTGTTGGTAAGTAAGGTGGATTTAATCAAAAGGGTGTGTTGATTTTTAGTTCTGTGTCCACAGTAATTTTTCCTTTGCCATTCTGTAAAAATAAGGAATATCAATAGAAAAAATTATTAGGAAAGAAACAGAGAAGGAGATAGACACAGGAGGTATGGTTAACTAACCCGATAGTTGGATGTAGCAGAGTGACATTGCAATGACGAGTTTCCAAAGGCATATCCTTTCACCAGTCAATAAAGTCAGTTTTGCAAACAAGTAACTGTGCGAACATACAATATTCGACAATCAGTATTGCTGGAAAAACAAAACAAATTAGTTTATTAGCCAGAACAGAACGCCAGGGGAACAAGCTCTGTAAGTACATTCCTGATGAGTTATTTTAGCAAAAAAACACGGCAGTTGGGGGTGGGCTAGGGTCACACAGCAAAAGTTTATATTGAAGGTGGAGATACCCTTTAAGCCAAACAGAGAAGCGGTTGGGAATTTCAGTGCTACTGCCAAAGATTGCCAAAAAGATAAGTTTCTTATCTTTGTTCCTGGCTCCACAGGCCTTGATTGAAGAATGGAAGGTATTGAATAGCTCCATAACCTCCCGGTCTTCAATCAATGCATTAACGGAATAGTTCACTTTTGCAGTGAACTATCCCTGTAAGTAACCTGATAACCTCAATTACCTGCAAGGGTCTGTTGTTGTTATTTGTTGATGGTGCAGAGTTTCTCAATACCAAAAATAATTGTAGTTTAGTTTCCACGATATTTTTCTGTTGCCGTGCTGCAAAAAATAGGATCAAATTTAAATATTCAGAAAGAGACAGAAAAACCAAAAGAGAGTGTCGCAGAAAGAGTATTTGGCAACCAACCTGATAGTACCTTGCAGGTAAGCGAAGTTGCTGTTGCGATCAGAGTTCGTTACAAGCTGCAGAGCTTCTCAGTGACAAAATTATTTGTAGTTTAGTGTCCATGGTATTTTTTCTGGTGCTGCAGATTAGTCAGAAAGAGACAGAAGGACATAGAAAGAGATAGAAACAGGTGCTATGGTTAACTAACCTAATAGCCGTCTATGGTGGAGTGACAATACAGTTGTAATAACGGGATTCAAAGAGGCAGTCTCACTCATCAAAAAAAGCAAGTTTATCAAGCAACTAACTGTGCGAACATACAGTATTCGATAACCAGTATATAGTAGAATTCCTGGGGGGGAGGAGGAGAAAAAAATCACATGTGTACATATATAAGAGAAAAACAAGCCTTTATAGACAGCAAAATCCCAGCCAACATACCTTATTTATGTTTACAAAGAAGGAATTGTACTTTTGGAAAACAAATGACCATGTAATCTCCAATCCAAAGTCTCACTGACACAATGTACTGATGTTCAGTTATAAAACCCCAAAAAGCCATTGTTTTGCTGTGTAAACAAGAGGGGGGGGTGCTAAAATGATTATTGGGTATTTATACACTGTACTGTTTTGTCACATGAGGAAAATCTAACCAAATTCACAACCTTTTGTATCTATCCCACACACAGCTTCAAACAAGCAACACATTGCTGACACTTCTGTTCAAACCTTTACTGCTTCTCTATCTGCAACACATACAAATTGGTAAACACTACACACACATACATTACTAAAAACTGACTAACATACACTCTAAGCACACAAACAATGCTAAATGCACTCCTATACATAAACATCTATACACACATACATACACTTCTATGCATACACTGCTACACAATATAAACACTCTTACACAAATATGCAATCACATCTTTACTTCCTGCTAATGCCAGAATTAATAAACTATATTAACAACAATACCAGAGCAGTGGGCACACTGTTTTCCCAGCCCCCACACAAACCATGATTACTATTGTACACCATTAACCCCTTACCTTAATAGATGATCGGACGACCTTCTGCTTCAGTAATGGATGTCTTCAAAATGGGAGTGAGGCAGGACTACAGAGATCTGTGAAGGAGTCCGGGAGATAACAGGGTCAAGGGTCACAAGCCTGCTCGTGTTTGCTACTGCTGGGGAATGGAGAACTGTGGAAAACTCTTCATGTGAGGTAAGATTAATGACGTACCGACTTACTGGCTTGCTGCCTTGAACGGAGATGTTTGTCCGATGTAATGTGCAGCATCAACTTCTAAAGCACGTGGCAGGTTCCCACAGTCAGCAAGTTACCACGCTATTGGCTGGTAGATGTGAAAGGGAGGGTCCAGAAAGATGTGTGTGCCTTCACAGAAGATTCTCATACTTGGACATGTGACAAAGGGGAGTGGTTTATTCAAATATCATTTCTATGGAATTAATAGAGATCTGCCCACTGGGCAAACAAGTGGGCGTCCCTGTAGCAGCCTGCTGTACAGTGCTGTTCTCGCAGGATTTTTTCAACTCCAAGAGTGATTACAGCTTTCCAGAAGTGAGTAGTGTCTTTAAACTATTATGGTTCTATTACTAATACTGTGACCTTAGTGAAGTAGAATGGTGTATTTTTTGATGAAAATTCCCTTTAAATAAATTTCCCTTTCTGTTCAGTGGAATAAAGTGAACCCAAAACAATTATTTAAAGGGCATGTCCACCCCCAAAATTATAATGTAACCCACTACTGGCCCCACTGTGTAGTGTAATAAAATCCTTACCTTACATCCCAGCTCCAAATGGTTCTCTTGTAAAGTCAAAAAAACTGTCCACCAGGACCACTACAGGGAGGGAAATTGTTCCCCCTCCCCATAGCTACAAACCCCTTGGTTAAATAGTAGGTCTCCCTCCCCCAGCCCCAACCGCTTTATTAATATTTGCAGAAACTCCCCCAATCATTAATTACCTTACCTCTCTCCCCCTTCGTTCTAAGCAGCCGGCAGCTACGTCCGTGATTGGCTTCCTCTCAACCAATCAGGGACGCGGCTTCCAGTCCGGCCCCGCTTGCAGTTTCATGCAAGCAAAGGGCCGGGACTGTGCGGCGGAGGCAAGATGGAAGGTAAGTAAAGATTGGGGGACTTTCTGATAAGGGTGGACATGCCCTTATCAGTTTCCAGGGAGCTTGTCTCAATCCTGGGTGGAGGCCATAACAATCTGTTATTCCTGCTCTCTCATATACAGGTATCCCACCTTTCCCGGATTGTCCGGGAGTCTTCCTTATTTTGGGGTGGACCACCCCAGACTCCTGTGACTGAGAGGAGACTTTAGTCTCCTCATTCATGTCCCTTTGTCCAACCATGCCCCCAGAACACCCCTAACCCTGCCTCCCCCACCCCTATGGTGCTAGCCACTCCTCCTCATGATGTCACACTACGCCCCCATGTGACAGCAAGCCCCCCCCTTCCCACCCTGCCCGGTGTCTGCATATAGCGGAGACACAGGACTTCTGAAGCGCTGAACTTCTATTCTGTGTAACCAGAGGGCTACATATGGAAATGTGATTTATATTCACTCGCACAAAAGTATTGAAACAGATATAATTGTGTCTTTACTGACATCAGTTTCCCTATGTTTGGACTGAGAGAAACTCAAATCTACTTTTTCTAACACAGGAGTCGCGAAAATGTTTAAAATTCTCCGCAATCAATTTCAGAAGAAGAATAAGGTAAGGCTGCTGCAGAACCTCTTTAATGTAATAACAAGTAAACCAATATCATATCATGTTGTATAATCTCTGTAATGTTAACACTTTTTCTTTTTATATTTAGGTGGCTAGCTATATCAGCGAGATGGATATGTCACATAGTGATGACATGGTAATACAGGAAGAGATTGCTTATAAAGAGAAAGTTTCCCTTTGGAAAATGTGGAAACGTCAATGCAAGAAAATATTAACTTGTATAAAAGGAAGGGGAAGTTCAGAACTAGTAGATGGAGAATAGTCCAGGTACGGTATTGGCATTATATATATATAATACAAGGGCTCAATGATCTGGAGAACATCATTATAAAAAGCCAGGCACTGGTGTGCATTGGATTTAATAAATGTATATTTCTGTTTTATTTCCAATAATCTCTAAAAACCCTTCTGAATGCTACTATTTTAATAAGACATGGGTATCAACCATTGAAGAATTAGAAGTTGAAGAAGAAATAAATATTGATGATATTATCGATAAAGAAATCTCTCTGGTGATCTCTTATTATATTGGAGAGGAAAATAGTCTAGATATGATATTCACAAATTCTTTATTTCACCTTGGTTAACATGTTAACCAGATTTCAGGCCATGATCATATATAGATATGTTCCAGACATCAGGTTGCATTCATAGTGTTTGTTTTTCTTTCCCCAGATTCTCAAGACCCTCCTGAATGTATCTATGTTTATGAGGACGATGTATCAAGTATTGAAGATGAAGAAAGAAAAGATGAAACAAATATTGAGAATGAAATGGATTATGCAGAGGAGGTTTCACTTGGCGAAATGGAAGAAGAAGAAGTAGATATAGAAGAAGTAATAGAAGAAGTATCAGAAATGGAAGAAGTAGATAAAGAAGAAATGGGAAAAATAGAAATAGAAGAAGAAATGGAAGAAGGAGAGATATGTATTAAGGAGGAAACAAGTTATGACAAGAAGGTTTCACTTTGGCAAAGTGTAAATTACTATTCCCGAAAAATATTCTGGTGTATGAGAGGCTCAGAACTAGGAGATGTGAATAATACAGGTAAGATATTCACAGTTGTTTGTTTTTATTACATATTATTAAGGTTTATTGAAATAACCGACCAACCCATATTAACCAGAATTATAAACCAGAATTTATTGTGTCCTTTCACTTTGTAAAATACAAATTACTATTGTTCCAGATTCACTTGATTATGAATATTTATTGACTACTGAAGATGAAGAAGAATAATTAATGTGTATAGAGAAAAACACGTTTTCACGATTCAAGAAAAGAAGATTACAATCCTATACTGAAGATGCGTTTGATAGAATTTCTAATGTGAGTTCATTCATTGGCTGATTATTTCATGTTGACTTAATGTAAAAACATTTACATTTGTCTCACTTCATTGAAGTGAGAACATTGACCACAATATTTAGTTATATTGCTTGACAAAAGATACATAATTCACAAAATGTTTAGTGACTCTAAACATGCTAATTAAGGCAGAGATGTTCTATAGCCACACATACATGATTTACATTATTTAAGATCATGTATGATTTATTCTTATGCTTTTATTTATTAACATTTCAGGACTCTGACAGTGACAAATCTGAAACTGTAATAGTTTATCCAATGCCTGGTCAGGATATAAAGTCCATTGGAGTGCAGAAAACTGAGAACCCTCCAGGTACAGTATTATCACTATTCTGTCATATTTCCCAACTATGTGGGGCCTATCCCAGCTAACAACATAATGTTAGTTCAATACCAAATACTAATGTCTGATGTTTAATCAACATTGTTTCAATGGACATGGGTATTGTATTAAAAGTTTCTTCTGCTGATTTCTTTCTGACCCTGGTAGAAACAAAACTCTATTATATGTATGTATCAGAGTGAATATATATGGTCAGAACTAATAACCTGGGTACTGATTTTATAATATTTTATTTTTGCAGATTGTTATACTCCAGCAAAACATTATTAAAACAGCTTGGAATGAATCCTTTAATTTTGAGAATATTACAGAAAACATGATTCAGCGTACAGAAAGCTCACTGAGCATGGAGAGTGTGTACAGTGATTGTGTAAGTACATTACCCTCTGTATGTCACAGCAGCATAAATCATTAGACCGAGAACTGTGAACTTCACACAGGACAAAGGCTAATGTTGGGTTTCAATGTCAGTCTATGGCTTATAGCCTTATTAACATTTCTTGTGTTCCACTTACATCCCACACCCCCATCTATTCCTGGCCTTACAGCCTAAAAAAACAAAATTAGCAATCAACTTACTCATTTTACAAAATAATAACAGAGTCTGATATTGGATGAAATGTGATTCATGTATGATTTATTCTCATGATTTTATGTATTAACATTTCAGGACTCTGACAGTGACAGATCTGAATCCATAATAGCTTATCCAATGCCTGGTCAGGATTTAAAACCCATTGGATTGCAGGAAACTGAGAACCCTCCAGGTACAGTATTATTACTATTCTGTTATATTTCCCAACTATGTGGGGCCTATCCCAGCTAGCAACATAATGTTGGTTAAATACCAAATACTAATGTCTGATGCTTAACTAGAACCCGAACTTAACAAGTCCGAACTGACTCGGATTTCTCAAACTATCCCGGACCCGGATTTCTCGGACTTTGCGGACTCGCGGTTGTATTTTCGATAATTAGCGTAAATTCGATTAATAATCGAATTTATGGGCCATTCGCTAACCCTAGAGTGTATCGTTCGCTAACCCTAGTTAGAATAGTTCGGCCATCTCTAGTCAGAACTAATAAACCGGGTACTGATTTTATAATATTTCATTTTTGCGTATTGTTCTACTCCAGCAAACATTATTAAAATAGCTTGGACTGAATCCTTGAATTTTGAGAATATTACAGAAAACAAGATTCAGCGAACAGAGAGCTCACTGAGCATCGACTCACTAAGTGATTGCAGTACTTAAAGGCTATTTGTGCTAAATTAAGTCATTAGATTGTTCGCTAATAATAATAATCATTCTGATTTCCCATTAGTAAAAATGAAGCCATTTTGTACTAAGACCAAAATAAAGTTTGAAGTTTTAAAAAACATTTTGGTTTGTCTTTTCTCTATTTAAAATCTTTGATTGTAATACACTACAGGTACAAACTAATTTCATCTGAGATCCATACCAATAAGGAGAGTAAGAGATACAAAAGAGGTTAATTATATAATTGTGCAATTTAATAAGGTTAATAATGAGAATATTTTATGTATGTTAACATGTGTTTAGTATGAGGGTCTGTGGGTAGTAACCTACCAGTTCTGTGTTCCAGTCTGTGTCTGCACTGCACCCTACCTCCTGCCTGCAGGCACCATACAAGGAGTTAGCACAACTGATTACAAAGGTGTCCCCTGGAAATTTTACTACACATCGTTTACAAATCATTGTCATAAACCCCATCATAGTTTTGCTGGGGAGCCCAGTTATTCCTAGGTATGCAACTGTCCCTGTGAATCCTAATTTCTCTGACAATCGAAGGGCTAACCTGTTATATAGTAAAATGATTCTCCCCATTCCCTCGGTCTCTCAAAATTTCCACTTCCTCTTCAATTTCTTCAAGCTTTTTTGCAAGCTTGCACACAATCAAATAAGACAGCTTGGGGAATAAAATTCAGCCATTGGCTTTGATATCATCTGTTACACTGAGTTCGATTCCACCCTTGGACACATCTGCAAGGAATTTGTATGTTTTCCCCGTGCTTGTATGTTCTCCCCTAAATGTAGGGTTCCCCCGAGTGGGGGTTCCAATAGATAGATAAATAGGTTGAAAAATTGGAATATTATAGTTGGGGGCCCCATTACGTCTAGTTATAGTTAGACCCTTGCACACAGTGTGACAAATCCTGGATTGGAGGACACAATAAATGTAATTGTCAGATATACACTGATTGCAAATTTACATTTAAACTGCTTACTTGCGGTATGTGTGTTAAATAGACTCCAGACAAGCCATCTGACAGAGAAGATCTGTGCTTCATATATTGTCCATTAAGGGTCACTAACTAGATGCTTGATTGCTGCATTATAGGGGCCCTTTTTTTTTTAAAAGTTGCAGGATCTGTATTTTATAACTGCGGTGCAAAATACTGAGGGGCAACACAGTATTAAAGGTCCTCATCTGTGATAGATATAGATAGATATAAATCATTGCCTTAAAAATAGCAGTAATACATATAACCACTAGATGGCACTGTAGTCCTAGATACAATTTAAAGGTTAGTTAGTGTATAGAATGAACATTCATATGGGCTAAACAAGTTAAAGTCGTGGAGCTTACATTGTGTGACAGTAAATCTCTGGTGGATTCACAATACATTGTATAAGTGTATCTAGACCTATACTTTAAAGTCGCCAATGGACATTGGTTGTCCTTATGTGATATCATGGCCACTTCCATCACGTGACATCACAATCATGGCATAGGCCACCTAGGCAAAGAGCTAGGGCGCCTATGTTAAAGGGCAACTATAGTGAAAAAAAAACTTTGTCTCTATACAATGTATAGATCACTTAGTATAAGCTGCCTTACTTTCATGTTGCTGTGTGGCTTCGTTTCTTCACACTGGCAGAAGTTTGTAACAAGCTGTGTAGTCCCCCTCCCCTCTCTGTCTACTCACCCTCAAGCAGTGAAGGGCTGTATACAGAGTCCGAGCATGGTCAGTTGAAAGGACTTTAAATGAAGTCCTGTTGACCCCTCTCTTCCAGAGCTAGACTGCAAGCAATCAAAGTGTGGGATAAAGTAGCAATATGCTGAAGGGAGGGGCAGAGGGGGAGAGAAGACAAGTGGTGCTGAGATTCTTTACAAGTAAGTTACTGAACTCTGCCTCTGCCTGTTCTCTAAGTTTGCTTATTGTTATTTATTTTTTTACCTAAAGTTCATATCTCTCCCCTGCTTAGCTGAGATCATAATCACTGAAGACAAGAGTCAGTGTAACAGCAGCTATAGTGAGACCTTTTACAAACACAGTGACACTGCTTGTTATCCTGATACTTTTCATTTGCTTTAGTCTTTATATTCCATACATTGCACTGTATGTCTTGTTTGGTAGTCTGTATTACTGTATTAGTGTTCCATTTGAGTCACTGGTTTTGTATGTATATAAGATTTTTTTGAGGGGGAGGGGCTGTTTTATAGTGTGTTATGCTCATATTGCTGGGTTGATGGTTTATTGATTGTGTTTAGCACTACAGCATTTGACTGTGTTGCACATGGTACTTACAGTGTGGGTGAAGGAGTATGTGACAGTACTGCAGGGGAGCTTTGGATTGTGTGGGTGTGTGCCTTTGAGTGACAGATGAGGTGTAGCAGCTCATACAAATCACAGCATATTCAAATGCTTATATCTCTGGGACTATGAAGAATTTAAAGAAACTAAAGGTACCCTGGTGGTTGGGATGACTTATGGGATATATTAGAAGGAATTAAAAAAAAAACAATTTTCTCACTATAATTGCCCTTTAAACCAGGGTGCCCAGTGTCCTCCCTAGCATCTCCCTGTCTGCTTTTACTTGCTCTGTCTACTTTTACTGCTCTCCTATGGCCATATTTATAAAGCGTGGTATTATTACCCCACTATATCGGTAATGTACGGCCGCGGCTTTAAATATACAGCCATGGTTAATTAATTAACATTCGGTCATAGAATACCGTGCGGTAGTAAACTTTCTATGGGATCATAAATCTATGTTCACCTTATTGTAGATTTACAAGTGTTTTCGGTAGTGTACGATCGTTATCGATAATTTACAATAACAAATGCAAACTAGAAAGGAAAGTTTAAGTATAAACTTTGAATTTGGCTTTAAAGGACGCATTTTGGAAGGGAATGTATGTGTTTGTGCTGCAGATTTTAAAACTCAATAATGCCAGTGATGAGGACATTGTTTTTTACCTACCCATTAAATATGGCTGTCACATGAATTAAAGGTAGATCAGTTGGTGTGTGTACTCGTGTCAGGTTGGGGGATAAAATACTTTTTTGATGATTGGTTTGAAAAAGGGATGTAATATCTGTTTCTAGTAATTTACATTATTGCTTATTGACTGAGGAACTGTTTAAATGTGATAGGAAGTTCAAAATCATAAAATTTTAGCCATGCCCACTGACAAAGCCACACCCACTTTAAAGGGACAGTTCAGTGAAAATTATCAATATTCTTTAAATTCTTAGTTTGTGTAATGCCTCCTTTGTTATTCTACATATTCTCTCCCATTTTGGTATTCCCTGCTGTTGACAGTAGTGAGCTGCCATTTCAGGTTCTAATGGTCCTTCTTCTTCCCAGGATGCACCACATCCTTGTAATGTTCCTAACAGTTATTTCTACTGATTGGCTGTTGGATGGGTCAAAGATGCTCAGATCTCTACTGAGCAACTGAATCAACCCAGGCGCTGGGTCAAGGGCAAGACCATAACGGTCTCTATTAGGGATCCTGCAAACAGGAATTCAGTATTTTGGAAGTATTTATTTATACACAGACAAAATGCTGAATGGGCAGGTTAATGTCATTGAGATGGAAAAATACTGCTCTTTTTTTCTGAAAAGCATATGTATTTGCACTGAACTTCCCCTTTAACTCGGTGGGAGCGCACTTTGCACCGTATCTGGGAGTAATCAAGGGCGGCATTCAAAACTTTGGCTTAGGCAGCAAAACCCCTAGAAGTGCCCCTGCATTTCCCTTATAATTGCCCAAAATTAATAGTCCTAGACTGCACTTATAAAATCATGGGGTGGGTACAAATCTAGTTTATTATTATGATGTTCAGGCAAGTAGATTACTCACTTCCTTTAGGGTCCCAGTCTCTCTAAAAACAGCTACACCAGTCCAGATTGGGATCTGAAGGCAGCACAGTGCCCCCATGCATATGCCCAGTGCTCTGCCCCAGCGTGGGTACTCATATGACCCATATCGTAGGGGGGTGTTGTACATCTCCAGGAAAATGTAAAAAAGGATGAACTGCAGGAAGAAAAACACAAATTTTAACATGCTCTTTCCAAATATTGATGCATTATTTAAAGGAGATTTAAATCTCAAGTATAAATAAGTCTAAATAGATTTTGTAATTCCCAACTTGCAGGTAACTTACTCACTGAGCATGTGCAACTTTGTAAAAGTATCCATGGCACACTCTGGTGGGAGGGCTGCAGAAAATCCAGAAACCTGCAGAATTAAATAGAGGTGAAAGGTACCACTATCTTTAAATTATAAAGTCCATTCAGGCTTATTTATATTTTACCTTGAATTCTTCCTTAAATAGAACAGCAATCCCATAATATACTTTTTATTAAAATCCTATTAAAGAAAAGTTGCGTCTCTTTCATCATATGTTGACTTTCATCGGCTACAGTGTTGCAATGTGTTGGTTAATACTGATAATACAATAAATATTATAACCGCTGGTTATACCGCTCACTAATAATACAATAGATATTATAACCGCTGGTTATACTGCTCACCGATAATACAATAGCTATTATAACCGCTGGTTATACCGCTCACTAATAATACAATGGATATTTTTAGGAAATAGTTGTTTATGGGGGTTATTTTAAGTTACAGGGGTGTTTTGTGGAATAAAACTGCAGCAGACTGTCCAAATTCGGAGTTGGCTAAATATTTTCGCCGTGTTCTGAGCCATCGTGCATTGTCTCACTTTGTGGGGCTTTTCGCTTCCACGTCTGCGTGTGTAACCACACATATGGCATACCGTTTGATTTAGGACATTTGGGAGATTGATATTTGGTAACTTTTTTTACATTCCATGGGTTTTGGGCTGATTTCACCTTTTTGAACGTGGTTTGATGTTCATTTTTTTGAACATCTGGTAAAAGTGCAAACTTCTACGAAGAACTGCGCCCACAAATTGATGATATGAATGAACGAACACAGTACACTTACATAGCTGAAGGTAGTGTGTAGATTTCAGGAATATATAGTTTGTGTGGGGGTATTTTTGAGTTGGGGGGTGTTTGTGGAAAAAACTGCAGAATGTTCAAAATACAAAACTGGCTAATTTTTTTTTGCTGATACTGACATTGGCACTGGTACGCTCTAGGTTAGTTGGTAGCCATGTCTCTGGGTACACCCATGAATGTGGCATACGGTTTTATTCGGGAGGGGTTTAGGCTTCCAATTTGAGATGCGTTTGAACTTTCCTCCACAGTTTTTAGCTGAAATTCGCATTTGATTTTGTCTCCGATTTTACAGTTGAGGAAAAAAAGGAAAAATGTGAGAAAGTAACTTACCATGGACGAAGAGCTGCGTCCGGGTATTGCATTTTGATCGAAACTAACACCTACACTCGTAAAATCCTGCGGGTGTGTAGTTTCTATAAAAATATCTCACTTGGGGGGATATTTTAGATAATTTGGTAGATATTCTATGTTAACTTCAGTAGTGGTTAGACATTTTAATTTGGTGATATATTCAGGAGGTGCAGTTTTTAGTTTGGGGGGGTCCTGTACAGGAAAAGTGGTGGTACCTAATATATATCTGGTATAGTTGTATTCGCGGGAGTATACTGAGCTTTTAGAAACATTAAGATTTTGTGCGTAACCTTAAGTAGACTATAAGTAAAAAGGGGAAAAATCCATGAAAATTTGCAAATTTTTCATTTTTGTACATATTTACACCATAATTCCAGTAAAATTTCCAGAAAAGTTGCAAAATTTTGTTAACATGTTAAAGTACACCCTTTGTGCTGAAAAAAACAATGTATAATATTCCTGATTTTACTGCAAGGTTTCCTACTGTAAAATTAGTCTAAAGCGATTAGGACAAAATCCTGAAAATTCTTCTGGAGTTAACGCAAAAAAAAATGAAAATCTCTGGCAGTGAAAGGGTAAAAAAAGAATATAAACACAATATTTGAGTGTCCTCTCTAGTTTCCAGTGGTAATCAACCGCTGGGTAAACAAATTTTTTTATAAATGTAATAAGATGTTGCCTATAGAGGCTAAACAAAAAAATATCATTCCTTTAACCTTTGTAAAAGAATTTCCACTTAGCAGAATGGATGAAGCCATGAGTATGTTACCAACTCCAATATTATTTAAAATTGGCTGACTAGACCAAATTAGAGAGGAGTGGTCATTGAGACAATGTAAGGAAACTATTACTAAGCTTCCCTCAATTTTTTTGTGAATCCTTGTTATTGGAGCTTGACAATTAGGAAATATGTCATATTGACATTTGACCAATAATAAGAGCTCATCTAAACTCTCCTCAAACACTATATATTTTTTTTGTAAAACTCTATCTCTACTTCCTGACAAACTATATTGAACTGACTCCTCAGCAGATAGTTATGACACTGAACAAAGGATCAGGTTCCTCAGAAGGGGTAAAGCTTGCATCCACAATATCATCATTAATTCAAGAGAATGAACTACTGATAAAGTATTGATAGATATTTCAGGTAAGTTACTAAGGGAAATGTCAGGTAAGTTACTCAAGGAAATGTATAGGTAAGTTACTCAGAGAAATATCAGGTAGCTTTTTCTCTTCTAAATTTCTAATTCGTTCTCTGAAACTATACTCTTTCCTTCAATGGTGTGTGTGTGGAGTACCCCTACCACTAGGGGTCTATGTATGTTATCATTGTTGATTTGTTTAGCCACTCTGATCAGGCTCTAAACAGTATGGAGACTTGAGAAAAAGCCTGACACCAGTGCTGCAGACCATATTTGCTGATATTGCCAATAAACAGATCTTAGTTCTTTCAATTGAGTTGTGAATAACACTGATGTCAGAAGTGAACCGTACTTGCTCCTACAACAGTTCCAATCAATCCAGGATCAGTATGGATCTTCTGAGACAACCACATGAACTGAGCATGCAAGGTAACCTACAGCACAACTGCACAGATTTAAACAAAGATTTCTCTTGTATCAAAGGGCTATAAAGTCCATGAGGGAGGATGGACAAAAAATTGCAATATTTCTATTGTAGCTGGACAGGAAGCCATTGATGTGTATAACACCTTCCAGTTTTCAGAATCAGAGCAAAATTTTTCTCTACTTTGGATGCCTCCAATGGTTTTTGGCAAATCCCCTTAGATGAGGAGAGCCAGAGGTTGTGTACATTTAATTCTCCGTTTGGGCGCTATTGTTTTCAGAGACTGCCTTTTGGCCTTTGTTCAGCTCCTGAGGTGTTTCACTGTGCCATTCAACAAATGATGGACAGCATTTCTGGGACGGATGATATCCTCGTGTGGGGTAAAGATGAAAAAGAGCATTATGCTAGATTGGAACATGTACTTCAAAGAGCTCATCAAAACAATCTAAAGCTGAACAGAGTGAAATGTTCATTTTTGAAATCATCTATAAAATACCTTGGAGAGTATTTCACAGACACAGGACTTCGTCCAGATACAGAAAAGATAGTTGCAATTAAAAATATGCCACTCTCCAATGTAAAAAAGACTTGCAGGCTTAATGGGTATGATTAACTTTGTGGGCAAATTTATTCCTGATTTAGCTCAACGCACTCAATGCATAAGAAATTTACTAAAAGCAAACATGGAATGGATTGGAATGATATGCAAGGGGAGCTAGGGACATTACCTTAACCAAAACCTGTCTTACAGTATTTAGATCCCTCCTGCCAAGTAAATAAATTATCTACTAATGCTTCTCAGAAAGGTCTTGGGGCAGTACTTCTACAAAAAACAAAGGGGCATAGGAGATGCTCCACCCAGGATTCAGAGGTTGTTGTTTCGCCTTCAGCGATATGACTTTGTTTTGCACTATCAACCAGGTAAGAACCTGGTGGTGGCAGACACTCTATCCCGTGCATATTTGGCTGTACACAATTCAAATGATACTTTTACTAATGATATTTCTGCACATGTGGATCTAGTTAAGACAACTGCTAGAGTGTCACATGCACTGTGGACAAAAATAGCTGAGGCATCACTAAAAGATGAGATTTTGCAGAAAGTCAAACAAAGCATGCAGAATAATAGGGCAATATCTGGTGTTCCTGCTGCATATTTACAGTATCTCTGTGAACTCTGGAGGATGATGGTGTCATACTCAGAGGTTCCAGAATGTTATTCCATCTCCATGGTTAAATTGATTCTGTCAAGACTGCATGAAGGTCATGTAGGTATAGAAAAGGCAAAAAAAAGAGCTCGCACTTGTCTTTAATGGCCAAATATGAATGAGATATTGGACATTTTATTAGTAGGTGTCAGGCCTGTCAAAATATTACCCAAAACAGCCAAAGGAACCTTTTCTTGATATAGATTATCTATCTCCCTTGGGAGAAACTTGGAATGGATATTTTTAGTTTTCAAGGACACCATTATCTAGTGTTGTTGACTACTTTTCAAAACTATCCGGAACTTGCAAAACTGCAAGATCTACAAGTACAGAAGTAGTCAAGCATGCCAAATCCATTCGGCTCGCCATGGTATACCAAGGGTAATTGTCACAGATAATGGCCCTCAGGTTTCTGCAGAACCTTTAAGGACTTTGCCTCAACTATGAATTGTACATTGTACATCAAGTCCTGAACATCCAGAGAGGAAATGGGGTAGCAGAAGCAGGAGTTAAAATTCTTAAAACAATTTTGAAAAAAAGCATGGGAATCTGGGGAAGATCCCAATCTAGCACTGATGGGTTATCATGCAGCACCTCAGACATGTGGAAAATCACCAGCCGAATACTGTTTGGACGTCAGATTGTTACTAGACTACCAAACTACACAGCCATGGCCACCTTACTAAGATAAAGATGTGGTTTGTAAAGTTACAATTCAGAAAAAAGGAAATGAAATTCAGGCCAAACGAATCCAGAGAACTTACAACATGGATACAAATTGTAGAGTCCACATTCGAAGTCCCAATGCCTAGGACGTACCAGCTAATGTGATTCACAGACTGAGCCCGAGGTCATATGTGGTTTGCACAGATACAGGGCAAACTTTTCGTAGGAATCGCCAAGCATCTTCGATCCTGTAGAGCAAACCCTATCAGATCGAGTGAATTCTGAGAATACAACAGCTTGTGACAGACAAGAAACACTGAATACAGAAAGTGTACTTGGAGCAAGCAATGCACCAAGTAATGGACATGTCCAGAACAATGGTCAAGTAACCTCATCGGGAAGAGTTATTCGCAAACCAGTGCGATAATTGAGCATTGCTAAAATCTTTAACAAGGTTAATAATTAATAGATGTATGCAGGTTGTTATTGTTAGCTAATGTTTATACTTGTTTTTCTCTGTTGTTATTTTCTAGCGAAAGGGGAAGATGTGTGGAGTACCCTCCTACACTAGGGGTCTATGTATGTTATCATTGTTGATTATGTTTAGCTAGCTCTGATCAGGCTTATGAACAGTATGAGAGACTTCAGAAAAAGCCTGACACCAGTAGCTGCAAGACCATATTTGCCTGATATTGCCAATAAACAGATCTAGTTCCTTCAACTGAGTTTGTGAAATAACACAGTGTGGAGAAACTGCAGGGTAAAAGTGATCCTTTTGAACAGCGCCAATATCTGCCACAGTACTTTCTGTGCCTGTTTGGGTTTGTATTTCCTTTTTTCATGAACATGACTTCAGTTTGACAATATGGTTTGGTATATTAACACAAGTGTCAGTATTCATGCCTTTATCTGCAACAAGACCCTCTTAATGCCTCATCATGTAGTCGGATGCCACAAAATGATTAGAACACATTCTATAATTTCATTTTTTACACCTTTAAATATTTTCCACTAATCGCTTCAATATCCGCACTATCACATGAGCTAATAACAAACAGTTATGAATCATGTCAATGTTATTAGGGAAAGAATGAAAAAAACACATCTGGAAATACTTCTTTGATTTTTCTTCTGTGTGGGCAGGATCAAGTAGCACCGTGTCATTGTTTTCTACAAATTATATATATTTAAAAGGAAATAAGATTTTAAAAAATCTGAGAAAAAGATGCACACAGACAGAAATAAAAGATAGACACAGAGAATGTAATATTTGACAAGAAGTACAGAATAAACTAAGCTGAGAATAAATCGTGTTATAAATCACAAGGTATGATAAAACCCAAAAGGATTCTCCTTTAATATATTTAGGGACACAAACTAGTCATCAAGCAAGTGCTGGGATAAAAAAGAGTAGATAAGAAAAGGTTTTTCTGTATAATTTATCAAAGAGATAGAAATGATAATAGGAAGATAGGAAAAAAAACTAGAGTACCTACTATTGTTCAACTATCTGTAAATGCTGAAGAAATTAGGCAGAGATTCCAAGTAACAAACCTGATAGTTCCTTGTTGGTAAGTAAGGTGGATTTAATCAAAAGGGTGTGTTGATTTTTGTTCTGTGCCACAGTAATTTTTCCTTGCCATTCTGTAAAAATAAGGAATTCAATAGAAAAAATTATTAGGAAAGAAACAGAGAAGGAGATAGACACAGGAGGTATGGTTAACTAACCCGATAGTTGATGTAGCAGAGTGACATGCAATGACGAGTTTCCAAAGGCATATCCTTTCACCAGTCAATAAAGTCAGTTTGCAAACAAGTAACTGTGCGAACATACAATATTCGACAATCAGGATTGCTGGAAAAACAAAACAAATTAGTTTATTAGCCAGAACAGAAAGCCAGGGAACAAGCTCTGTAAGTACATTCCTGATGAGTTATTTTAGCAAAAACACGGCAGTTGGGGGGGGGCTAGGGTCACACAGCAAAAGTTTATATTGAAGGTGGAGATACCCTTTAAGCCAAACAGAGAAGCGGTTGGGAATTTCAGTGCTACTGCCAAAGATTGCCAAAAAGATAAGTTTCTTATCTTGTTCCTGGCTCCACAGGCCTTGATTGAAGAATGGAAGGTATGAATAGCTCCATAACCTCCCGGTCTTCAATCAATGCATTAACGGAATAGTTCACTTTGCAGTGAACTATCCCTGTAAGTAACCTGATAACCTCAATACCTGCAAGGGTGTTTGTTGTGTTATTTGTGATGGGGCAGAGTTTCTCAATACCAAAAAAATTGTAGTTAGTTTCCACGATATTTTTTCGTTGCCGTGCTGCAAAAAATAGGATCAAATTTAAATATTCAGAAAGAGACAGAAAAACCAAAAGAGAGTGTCGCAGAAAGAGTATTTGGCAACCAACCTGATAGACCTTGCAGTAAGCGAAGTTGCTGTTGCGATCAGAGTTCGTTACAAGCTGCAGAGCTTCTCAGTGACAAAATTATTTGTAGTTTAGTGTCCATGTATTTTTCTGGTGCTGCAGATTAGTCAGAAAGAGACAGAAGGACATAGAAAGAGATAGAAACAGGTGCTATGGTTAACTAACCTAATAGCCGTCTATGGTGGTGAGTGACAATACAGTTGTAATAACGGGATTCAAAGAGGCAGTTCACTCATCAAAAAAAAGCAAGTTTATCAAGCAACTAACTGTGCGAACAACAGTATTCGAAACCAGTATATAGTAGATTCCTGGGGGGGAGGAGGAGAAAAAAATCACATGTGTACATTATAAGAGAAAAACAAGCCTTTATAGACAGCAAAATCCCAGCCAAACAACACTTATTTATGTTTACAAAGAAGGAATTGTACTTTGGAAACACAAATGACCATGTAATCTCCAATCCAAAGTCTCACTGACACAATGTACTGATGTTCAGTTATAAAACCCCAAAAAGCCATTGTTTTGCTGTGTAAACAAGAGGGGGGGGTGCTAAAATGATTATTGGGTATTATTACACTGTACTGTTTGTTCACCTGGGGAAAATCTAACCAAATTCAAAACCTTTTGGATCTATCCCACACACAGCTTCAAACAAGCAACACATTGCTGACACTTCGTTCAAACCCTTACTGCTTCTCTATCTGCACACACATACAAATTGGTAAACACTACACACACATACATTACTAAAAACTGACTAACATACACTCTAAGCACACAAACAATGCTAAATGCACTCCTATACATAAAACTCTATACACACATACATACACTTCTATGCATACACTGCTACCACATATAAACACTCTTACACAAATATGCAATCACATCTTTACTTCTGCTAATGCCAGAATTAATAAAACTATATTAAAACAATACCAGAGCAGTGGGCGCACTGTTTTCCCAGCCCCCAACAAACCATGATTACTATTGTACACCATTAACCCTTACCTTAATAGATGATCGGACGACCTTCTGCTTCAGTAATGGATGTCTTCAAAATGGGAGTGAGGCAGGACTACAGAGATCTGTGAAGGAGTCCGGGAGATAACAGGGTCAAGGGTCACAAGCCTGCTCGTGTTTGCTACGCTGGGGAATGGAGAACTGTGGAAAAATCTATGTGAGGTAAGATAATGACGTACCGACTTACTGGCTTGCTGCCTTGAACGGAGATGTTTGTCCGAAGTAATGTGCAGCATCAACTTCTAAAGCACGTGGCAGGTTCCACAGTCAGCAAGTTACCACGCTATTGGCTGGTAGATGTGAAAGGGAGGGTCCAGAAAGATGTGTGTGCGTTCACAGAAGATTCTCTACTGGACATGTGACAAAGGGGAGTGGTTTTTCAAATATCATTTCTATGGAATTAATAGAGATCTGCCCACTGGGCAAACAAGTGGGCGTCCCTGTAGCAGCTGCTGTACAGTGCTGTCTCGCAGGATTTTTTACATCCAAGAGTGATTACAGCTTTCCAGAAGGGAGTAGTGTCTTTAAACTATTATGGTTCTATTACTAAACTGTGACCTTGTGAAGTAGAATGGTGTATTTTTTGATGAAAATTCCCTTTAAATAAATTTCCCTTTCTGTTCAGTGGAATAAAGTGAACCCAAAACAATTATTTAAAGGGCATGCCACCCCCAAAATTATAATGTAACCCACTAATGGCCCCACTGGTAGTGTAATAAAATCTACCTTACATCCCAGCTCAAATGGTTCTCTTGTTAATGTCCCCCAAAGTAAAAAAAACTGTCCACCAGGACCACTACAGGGAGGGAAATTCCCCCTCCCCAATAGCTACAAACCCCTTGGTTAAATAGTAGGTCTCCCTCCCCAGCCCCAACCGCTTTATTAATATTTGCAGAAACTCCCCAATCATTAATTACCTTACCTCTCTCCCCTCGTTCTAAGCAGCCGGCAGCTACGTCCGTGTTGGCTTCCTCTACCAATCAGGGACGCGGCTTCCAGTCCGGCCCCTGCTTGCAGTTTCATGCAAGCAAAGGGCCGGGACGTGCGGCGGAGGCAAGATGGAAGGTAAGTAAAGATTGGGGGACTTTCTGATAAGGGTGGACATGCCCTTATCAGTTTCCAGGGAGTTGTTCAATCCTGGGTGGAGGCCACATAACAATCTGTTATTCTGCTCTCTCTATACAGGTATCCCACCTTTCCCGGATTGTCCGGGAGTCTTCCTATTTTGGGGTGGACCACCCCAGACTCCTGTGACGAGAGGAGACTTTAGTCTCCTCATTCATGTCCCTTTGTCCAACCATGCCCCCAGAACACCCCTAACCCTGCCTCCCCCACCCCCTATGGGCTAGCCATCCTCCTCATGATGTCACACTACGCCCCCATGTGACAGCAAGCCCCCCCCCCCTTCCACCCTGCCCGGTGTCTGCATAGCGGAGACACAGGACTTCTGAAGCGCTGACTTCTATTCTGTGTAACGGGGCTCCTGGAATTTGGCAAGTGATATCATTTATAATAATAATATGAGTTATAAATAGTTATTATATTCACTCGCACAAAAGTATTGAAACAGATATAATGTGTCTTACTGACATCAGTTTCCCTATGTTTGGACTGAGAGAACTCAAATCTACTTTTTCTAACACAGGAGTCGCGAAAATGTTTAAAATTCTCCGCAATCAATTCAGAAGAAGAATAAGGTAAGGCTGCTGCAGAACCTCTTTAATGTAATAACAAGTAAACCAATATCATATCATGTTGTATAATCTCTGTAATGTTAACACTTTTTCTTTTTATATTTAGGTGGCTAGCTATATCAGCGAGATGGATATGTCACATAGTGATGACATGGTAATACAGGAAGAGATGCTTATAAAGAGAAAGTTTCCCTTTGGAAAATGTGGAAACGTCAATGAAAAAATATTAACTTGTATAAAAGGAAGGGGAAGTTCAGAAAATAGTAGATGGAGAATAGTCCAGGTACGGTATTGGCATTATATATATATAATACAAGGGCTCAATGATCTGGAGAACATCATTATAAAAAGCCAGGCACTGGTGTGCATTGGATTTAATAAATGTATATTTCTGTTTTATTTCCAATAATCTCTAAAAACCCTTCTGAATGCTACTATTTTAATAAGACATGGGTATCAACCATTGAAGAATTAGAAGTTGAGAAGAAATAAATATTGATGATATTATCGAAAGAAACTCTCTGGTGATCTCATTATATTGGAGAGGAAAATAGTCTAGATATGATATTCACAATTCTTTATTTCACCTTGGTTACATGTTAACCAGATTTCAGGCCATGATCATATATAGATATGTTCCAGACATCAGGTTGCATTCATAGTGTTTGTTTTTCTTTCCCCAGATTCTCAAGACCCTCTGAATGTATCTATGTTTATGAGGACGATGTATCAAGTATTGAAGATGAAGAAAGAAAGAGAAAACAAAATATTGAGAATGAAATGGATTATGAGAGGAGGTTTCACTTGGCGAAAGGAAAGAGAAGAAGTAGATAAGAAGAAGTAATAGAAGAAGTATCAGAAATGGAAGAAGTAGATAAAGAAGAAATGGGAAAAATGAAATAGAAGAAGAAATGGAAGAAGGAGAGATATGTATTAAAGGAGGAAACAAGTTATGACAAGAAGTTCACTTTGGCAAAGTGTAAATTACTATTCCCGAAAATATTCTGGTGTATGAGAGGCTCCGAACTAGGAGATGTGAATAATACAGGTAAGATATTCACAGTTGTTGTTTTTTATTACATATTATTAAGGTTTATTGAAATAACCGACCAACCCATATTAACCAGAATTATAAACAGAATTTATTGTGTCCTTTCACTTTGTAAAATACAAATTACTATTGTTCCAGATTCACTTGATTATGAATATTTATTGACTACTGAAGATGAAGAAGAATAATTAATGTGTATAGAGAAAAAACCGTTTTCACGATTCAAGAAAGAAGATTACAATCCTATACTGAAGATGGTTTGATAGAATTTCTAATGTGAGTTCATTCATTGGCTGATTATTTCATGTTGACTTAATGTAAAAACATTTACATTTGTCTCATTTCATTGAAGTGAGGACATTGACCACAATCTTAGTTATATTGCTGACAAAAGATACATAATTCACAAAATGTTTAGTGACTCTAAACATGCTAATTAAGGCAGAGATGTTCTATAGACCACACATACATGATTTACATTATTTAAGATCCTGTATGATTTATTCTTATGCTTTATTTATTAACATTTCAGGACTCTGACAGTGACCATCGAAACTGTAATAGTTTATCCAATGCTGGTCAGGATATAAAGTCCATTGGAGTGAAGAAAACTGAGAACCCTCCAGGTACAGTATTATCACTATTTGTCATATTTCCCAACTATGTGGGGCCTATCCCAGCTAACACATAATGTTAGTTCAATACCAAATACTAATGTCTGATGTTTAATCAAAATGTTTCAATGGACATGGGTATTGTATTAAAAGTTTCTTCTGCTGATTTCTTTCTGACCCTGGTAGAAACAAAAACTCTATATATGTATGTATCAGAGTGATCATATGGTCAGAACTAATAACCCGGGTACTGTTTTATAAATTTTTATTTTGCAGATTGTTATACTCCAGCAAAAACATTTTAAAACAGCTTGGAATGAATCCTTTAATTTTGAGAATATTACAGAAAACATGATTCAGCGTACAGAGAGCTCACTGAGCATGGAGAGTGGGTACAGTGATTGTGTAAGTACATTACCCTCTGTATGTCACAGCAGCATAAATCATTAGACCGAGAAATGTGAAATTCACACAGGACAAAGGCTAATGTTGGGTTTCAATGTCAGTCTATGGCTTATAGCCTTATTAACATCTTGTGTTCCACTTACATCCCACACCCCCATCTATTCCTGGCCTTACAGCCTAAAAAAACAAAATTAGCAATCAACTTACTCATTTTAAAATAATAAACAGAGTCTGATATTGGATGAAATGTGATTCATGTATGATTTATTTCATGATTTTATGGATTAACATTTCAGGACTGACAGTGACAGATCTGATTCCCTAATGCTTATCCAATGCCTGGTCAGGATTTAAAACCCATTGGATTGCAGGAAAATGAGAACCCTCCAGGTACAGTATTATTACTATTCTGGTATTTCCCAACTATGTGGGGCCTATCCCAGCTAGCAACATAATGTTGGTTAAATACCAAATACTAATGTCTGATGCTTAACTAGAACCCGAACTTAACAAGTCCGAACTGACTCGGATTTCTCCAACTATCCGGACCCGGATTTTCGGACTTTGCGGACTCGCGGTTGTATTTTCGATAATTAGCGTAAATTCGATTAATAATCGAATTTATGGGCCATTCGCTAACCCTAGAGTGTATCGTTCGCTAACCCTAGTTAGAAAGTTGGCCATCTCTAGTCAGAAAATAATAAACCGGGTACTGATTTTATAATATTTCATTTTTGCGTATTGTTCTACTCCAGCAAACATTATTAAAATAGCTTGGACTGAATCCTTGAATTTTGAGAATATTACAGAAAAAAGATTCAGCGAACAGAGAGCTCACATGAGCATCGACTCACTAAGTGATTGCAGGACTTAAAGGCTATTTGTGCTAAATTAAGTCATAGATTGTTCGCTAATAATAATAATCATTCTGATTTCCATTAGTAAAAATGAAGCCATTTTGTACTAAGACCAAAATAAAGTTTGAGTTTTAAAAAACATTTTGGTTTGTCTTTTCTCTATTTAAAATCTTTGATTGTAATACACTACAGGTACAAACTAATTTCATCTGAGATCCATACCAATAGAGAGTAAGAGATACAAAAGAGGTTAATTATATAATTGTGCAATTAATAAGGTTAAAATGAGAATATTTTATGTATGTTAACATGTGTTAGTATGAGGGTCTGTGGGTAGTAACCTACCAGTTCCGTGTTCCAGTCTGTGTCTGCACTGCACCCTACCTCCTGCCTGCAGGCACCATCAAGGAGTTAGCACAAACTGATTACAAAGGTGTCCTGGAAATTTTACTACACACGTTTACAATCTTGTCATAAACCCCATCATAGTTTTGTGGGGAGCCCAGTATTCCTAGGATGCAACTGTCCCTGTGATCCTAATTTCTCTGACAATCGAAGGGCTAACCTGTTATATAGTAAAATGATTCTCCCCATTCCCTGTCTCTCAAAATTTCCACTTCCTCTTCAATTTCTTCAAGCTTTTTTGCAAGCTTGCACACAATCAAATAAGACAGCTTGGGGAATAAAATTCAGCCATTGGCTTTGATATCATCGTACATGAGTTCGATTCCACCTTGGACACATTGCAAGGAATTTGTATGTTTTCCCCGTGCTTGTTGTTCTCCTCTAAATGTAGGTTCCCCGAGTGGGGGTTCCAATAGATAGATAAATAGGTTGAAAAATTGGAATATTATAGTTGGGGGCCCCATTAGTCTAGGTATAGTTAGACCCTTGCACACAGTGTGACAAATCCTGGATTGGACGGACACAATAAATGTAATTGTCAGATATACACTGATTGCAAATTTACATTTAAACTGCTTACTGCGGTATGTGTGTTAAATAGACTCCAGACAAGCCATCTGACAGAGAGAGCTGTGCTTCATATATTGTCCATTAAGGGTCACTAACTAGATGCTTGATTGCTGCATTATAGGGGCCCTTTTTTTTTAAAAGTTGCAGGATCTGTATTTTATACTGCGGTGCAAAATACTGAGGGGCAACACAGTATTAAAGGTCCTCATCTGTGATAGATAGATAAATATAAATCATTGCTTAAAAATAGCAGTAATACATATAACCACTAGATGGCACTGTAGTCTAGATACAATTTAAAGGGTAGTTAGGGTATAGAATGAACATTCATATGGGCTAAACAAGTTAAAGTCGTGGAGCTTACATTGTGTGACAGTAAATCTCTGGTGGATTCACAATACATTGTATAAGTGTATCTAGACCTATACTTTAAAGTCGCCAATGGACATTGGTTGTCCTTATGTGTATCATGGCCACTTCCATCACGTGACATCACAATCATGGCATGGCCACCTAGGCAAAGAGCTAGGGCGCCTATGTTAAAGGGCAACTATAGTGAAAAAAAAACTTTGTCTCTATACAATGTATAGATCACTTAGTATAAGCTGCCTTACTTTCATGTTGCTTTGTGGCTTCGTTTCTTCACACTGGCAGAAGTTTGTAACAAGCTGTGTAGTCCCCTCCCCTCTCTGCTACTCACCCTCAAGCAGTGAAGGGCTGTATACAGAGTCCGAGCATGGTCAGTTGAAAGGACTTTAAATGAAGTCCTGTTGACCCCTCTTCCAGAGCTAGACTGCAAGCAATCAAAGTGTGGGGATAAAGTAGCATATGCTGAAGGGAGGGGCAGAGGGGGAGAGAAGGACCAGTGGTGCTGAGATTCTTTACAAGTAAGTTACTGAACTCTGCCTGCCTGTTCTCTAAGTTGCTTAGTTTGTTATTTATTTTTTACCTAAAGTTCATATCTCTCCCCTGCTTAGTGAGATCTAATCACTGAAGACAAGAGTCAGTGTAACAGCAGCTTTTAGTGAGACTTTACAAAACACAGTGACACTGCTTGTTACCTGATACTTTTCATTTGCTTTAGTCTTTATATTCCATACATTGCACTGTATGTCTTGTTTGGTAGTCTGTATTATTACTGTATTAGTGTTCCATTTGAGTCACTGGTTTTGTATGTATATAAGATTTTTTTGAGGGGGAGGGGTGTTTTATAGTGTGTGTATGCTCATATTGCTGGGTTGATGGTTTATTGATTGTGTTTAGCACTACAGCATTGACTGTGTTGCACATGGTACTTACAGTGTGGGTGAAGGGTATGTGACAGTACTGCAGGGGAGCTTTGATTGTGTGGGGGGTGTGCCTTTGAGTGACAGATGAGTGTAGTGTAGCAGCTCATACCAATCACAGCATATTCAAATGCTATATCTCTGGGACTATGAGAATTTGAACTAGGTCCCTGGTGGTTGGGATGACTTTGGGATATATAGAGGAATTTAAAAACAATTTTCTCACTTTTGCCCTTTAAACCGGTGCCCAGTGTCCTCCCTAGCATCTCCCTGTCTGCTTTACTGCGTCGCCACCCCAGCTGATTTAACTGCTCTCTATGGCCATATATAAAGCGTGTATTCTACTATCGGTAATGTACGGCCGCGGCTTAAATATACAGCCATGGTAATTAATTAACATTCGGTCATAGATACCGTGCGGTAGTAAACTTCTCTGGGATCATAATCTATGTTCACCTTATGTAGTTACAGTGTTTTCGGTAGTGTACGATCGTTATCGATAATTTACAAAAACAAATGCCAACTAGAAAGGAAGTTTAAGTATAAACTTTGAATTTGGCTTTAAAGGACGCATTTTGGAAGGGATGTGTGTTTGTGTGCTGCAGATTTTAAACTCATAATGCCAGTGTGAGGACATTGTTTTTTACCTCACCCTTATGGCTGTCACCTGATTAGGTGATCAGTTGGTGTGTGTGTACTCGTGTCGGTTGGGGGTAATCTTTTTGATGTGGTTTGAAAGGAGGAATGTATCTGTTCTCGTAATTTACATTATTGTCTGGATGGGAACGTTTAAATGTGATGGAAGTTCTCTAATTTTAGCCCTCTGCCACTAACCCACCTTCCAGGGCAGTTTAGTAACATTTATCAATTCTCTTTCCTTCTTCGTTGTGACGAGTTACCCTCCTCACGTCAAATTCCAAAATTCTTCCGTCCCCTGTGTACACAACTATCTTTCATCAACCCTATTAGTTTTCGCTCCCTTTCGGTTTTCCCTTTTCTCGCGATGTTTGTCGACGGTGACTCTTTTGCCGTTGCTTGCCTCTCCCTTGTTTCCTCTCTTCCTCTTGGTCTGATCTGATTTTTTTCTCTGTGGTGTCACCTTTTTGTTCGCCCACCTCTTACTCGCTAGCGTAATGGTAGATCAAGCGCGAAAACAACATTGTTTATCCTTCTATAGCATCCTCATTGAGTTGCTTCTTTCTCTATGTGTCTGTCTGGGACCTAGTCGATCCACCACCCGTGTGCTCCCATGGTGTCCAGTTATAGACGCTCACTATGTCTTGTTCCCACTCTAGTGTTGGAGAAAATCATTTTTATCTGGTACAACACATAGGTACACCACCCCGCGGCGCTAGGTGTCCCCTGCGTGCCATCGGATACTACTCAGAGTCACGGCTGTGACTGATCTACACACAAACAGAGATGTACACACCCTAGCCGGACTTTGATTCCCCCGACCGATCACGAGAATCTTCACGAGCCAGCACTTCGCCACTTCACTATGGTGAGTGGGCAACATTGAATCATCACACTGACACAAGTCCGCTGCTCCCAACCGGATCCCTTCCTCTTGCTCTGTGACCCAATTGTTGGTACCATCGCATGAGAGGTATGTTGCTCCCCCAGCCCCCCCAGGCCTATGTCACGTGTCCACCAATTCGCGATATGGGAAAGAATCTCCACATTTATGTACGCTCGTTTTATCTGCCCATACCTACTGCGAGTAAAAGCTCTGGTATGTTGTGTGCGGTTTTCGTGCAAGCAGACAACATGTTGCCACTTCCTGACCAACGCGCCTGTCGAGCTAAGTGGCCCTGCCACACGTAATCTGTGGAAGTGAGATAGCATTTAGCGGGCGCTAATGTATCAGCGACGCTTTAGGCATCAAGAAACTTTGGCTTAGCAGCACAACCCCTAGAAGTTGCCCCTGCATTTCCCTTATAATTGCCCCAAAATTAATAGTCCTAGACTGCACTTATAAAATCATGGGGGGGGTACAAATCTAGTTTATATTATTGATGTTCAGGCAGTAGATTACTCATCTTCCTTTAGGGTCCCAGTCTCTCAAAAACAGCTACACAGCTCACAGATTGGTATTGAGCAGACAGTGCCCCATGCATGCGCCCATGCTCTGCCCCAGCGTGGGTATCTCATATGACCCATATCGTTAGGGGTGGTGTTGTACATCTCCAGGAAAATGTAAAAAAGGATGACTGCCAGGAAGAAACCACAATTTTAACATCTCTTTCCCAAATTTGATGCCTTATTTAAAGGAGATTTTAAATCTCAAGTAAAATAAGTCTAAATAGATTGAATTCCCCAATTGCAAGGTAACTTACCTCATGGCATGTGCAACTTGTGTAAAAGTGATCCATGGCAACCTGGGTGGGAGGGCTGCAGAAATCCAGAAAACTGCAGAATGTAATAGAGGTGAAAGGTACCACTTCTTTAAATTAAGTCCATCAGGCTGTATTTATATTTTACCCTTGATTCTTCCTTAAATAGAACAGCAATCCATAATATACTTTTTATTATTAAATCCTATTAAGAAAAGTTGCGTCTCTGTCATCATAATTTTGGACTTTTCATCGCTACAGTGCTTGCAATGTGTGGTTAAAATATGATAATACAATAAAAATATCCATTGTATTATTAGTGAGCGGTATAACCAGCGGTTATAATATCCATTGTATTATCAGTGTGCAGTATAATCAGCAGTTATAATATCTATTGTATTATCAGTGAGCGGTATAACCAGTGGTTACCCAACCATTATATATAGCAGGAATGCCAAACTTGCATTCTTTATGGTTATTTATTTTATTAATTAACATCAGTCTGGCATGGCTGAAAATTTGTTCTGATATTTTGTCCGATTACCACATTTTCGGTCACAAACGGTTTCCATCAGGCCCGGCAGTAATTTCGGCCAATTGTGTGGTCCTCATAGACTGCAAAATGGTTGCACTGAAATTTTACCCATGGTCAATTCACAGGTCGATATCCTTCTGTTGGGTCAAAATACCCAGGTAAGGCCCTCCACATTTAGATTATTGGTGGCTGAATCGGCAACAATGATTTATTTCGACGCCATTCTAACATGTGTGTAAAGGGGTAGGGGGGAGATGGAGGAACTTCGTGTGTACATAGTTGTAGTCCTCCTAATATAGTCCTGAGGGGCACCTAGAACATAAAATCAGGTATACAACATTGGATGATTTGCAGGAGAAGATTCCCTTTATTTCAAACCTATGTTGGGTTCCTGGTATTGGTATACTGTTTCCAGTGTGGATGTGACCATGAAATAGTGGTGTTTGGACTTTGTTATCGAAAGTGCGCTTGGTTAACAAAGACTTTAATTTCGGGAAGGCAAATTTTCCCAGGTAAAAGCAGCTCTTCAGAATGTAACTAGGAAATGTATTATCAGGAAAGGTACTGAACAGAAGTGGAAGGGGATTTTAAGCCAGTTCACATCAAAATTTATACCCTTGGGAAAAAATGTGTAAAAAAAATAAATCCGCTCCATGTAGCTGAATTCTGATGTAAAGAGGAAAATGGAAAGGAAGAAAAAGGCATTTAAAACCTTTAAGGCAGAGGGAAAGGAAAGGGCCTTGAGGGATTACAAAAACTGTCACAAGGAGTGTATGAAAGCAATCAAATTAGCTAAAATTAATAATGAAGTAGGATAGCTGAACAAAGCATCACTAAGCCTAAAAGTATATTAATAGTAAGAAGATGAGGACTGAGAATGTTGCACCATTAATTAATGGGGATAAGTTATACAGAGGATGGCGATAAAGCAAATGTCTTGAATACTTTTTTCCCCTCTGTATATACTATAGAAGTACAAGTACAGAATCACAGAGTATATAAGTGCACTTTGGTAACCGAGGCTATGGTACAGAAAGAACTAAATATGGTTAATTTAATAAATCTCCTGGACTGAATAAAATACATCCTTGGGACTAGGGAGCTAAGTTCAGTTTATCTAGGCCATGTTTTCTTATTTTTGCAGATTCCCTCATATCCAGTGGTGTGCCTCTGGATTGGAAAAAGGCTGCGCTTATGTTATTCCAATATTCAAAAAGGGTAGTCATTCAGAGCCGTGTAATTGGACGGCTGTAAGTTTAAAGGGCATGTCCACCCAAAACATAATCCCCCCCCTACGGCCCCATTGTGTAGTGTAGTTTAATCCTTACCTCACATCCCAGCTCCATATGGTTCTCTGTAGTCCCCCCCCAAAGTCCCAAAAACTGCCCACCAGGAGGATAGCAGAGTCCATAAAGAACTCTGCCTATCTGGCCTCCGGGAGAAGTTTGGCATGCGTACTGCAGTCCTTCTCCCCCTCCCTCCCCCTCCCTCTCCCTCCCTCTCCCTCCCGATAGGATTCCCTCCCCTAGTGTAAAAATCTTTTTACATAACATTCCCGCTGTCCCCCCAGCCCAAACGCTTATTTGATTACAGAAAATGCCCAAAACTTACTTACCTTCCCTCTTTCCTCCGCCGCACTGAACTCCCGGCAGCCGCGTCCGTGATTGGCTGCCGCTCAGCCAATCACAGACACGACTGCCGGTACCGCTCCTCTGCTTGCATTTTCTCGCAAGCAGAGGGCCTGGAAGCGCGGCGGAGGAAAGAGGGAAGGTAAGTAATGTTTTGGGCATTTTCTGATAATACAAATATAGCGGTTGGGGCTGGGGGGCAGGGGGAATGTTTGTAAAATAAATTTAGAAGGGTGGACATACCCTTTAACTTCAGTGGTGGGAAGATCTTGGAAAGTTTAATAAGGGAACATGTTCTAGAGTATGTTTCAAGGACTGACATTATAAGTGGTAACCAGCCATGGATTTAGGAGGAATAGATCAGATAGGTCAAACTAACCTGCTTGGCTTTTATGAGGAAGTAAGTAGAAATTTAGACTCTGGCATAGCAGTAGATGAAGTTTACTTGGATTTTGCAAAGGCTTTGATACAGTCCCCCATGGGCGACTAATGTATAGCTGAGGTTGTTGGTCTGGGGGAGTCACATGTACATGGATATAAATTGGTTAATGAATAGGAGGCAGAGAGTCGTTGTAAATGGGGCTTCATCATTATGGACTAAAGTGTTAAGTGGGGTGCCACAGGGTTCTGTGTTGGGGCCACTTCTATTTAATCTATTTATTAATGATTTGGAAGTGGGTATTGTCAGCAAGGTTTCTGTGTTTGCTGACGACACAAAACTTTGTTGACCATTAAAAACTTCAGAGGATTTGCAATCGTTTCAGGGGGATCTAGTAGATTGTCACAATGGGCTGCTAAGTGGCAGATTAGATTCATGTTGATAAATTTAAGGTGATGCATTTTGGACTTAAAAATCCTGTGTACTTATACTATAAATGGCTCTGTGTTAAGTGAATCCCTGTTGGAAAGGGATCTTGGAGTTTTGGAGGGTAACAAACTTAAAGGTAGCAAGCAGTGCCAGGCGGCAACAGTCAGAGCCGGCATGTATAAAGAGAGGTATGGATTCAAGGAGGAAAATTTAATTCTCCCTCTTTACAAACCATTGGTAAAGACTCATTTGGAATATGCAGTGCAATTTTGGAATCCTGTGTACAAAAATACATCTTTGAAATGGAAAGGGTTCAGAGAAGGGCAAACTAAATGAATAAGGGGATTGGGGAGCTTGAATATGAAGAGAGACTGGAAAAGTTACAATAATGTACACTGGAGAAAAGTGCTTGCATGGGGATATGATTACTGTGTATAAATACATTAAGGGCCATACAATAAACTATCTGGGGCATTGTTCACCAATAGACATGTCAGAGGACACAAGGACATCCCTTAAGACTTGAAGAAAAAAGGTTTAGGCTTCAAGCCGGAAAGGGTTTTCACTGTGAGAATGGTAAAGCTATGGAACTGTTTCCAGTGGACGTTGTTATGGCAGGTTCATTGGTCAGTTTAAAAAAAAAAATCTGGATGAGTTTCTGCAAACAAGGAATGTAACAAGTTACTGGTATGATAAAAAGTAGAGTTGATCCAGGGAAATTTCCGATTGCCACTTGGGTCAGGAAGGAATTTTTTCCCCCTTCATAAATTTGGTGGTTTTTTTTTGCCTTCCTTGAATAAATAGTTAGGTGGAATGAGGATATTGCTAGATGGGTTGGACGGATGGACGTATGTCTTTATTCAACCTCAAATACTATAGAACTGTCTTCCAGCAGATGTGGTAATGGAAAGTTCATTGAATAGCTTTAAAAAGGCCTGGATAAGTTTTAAAACTAAAAAAATGAGAATTACTGGTATTAATGCATATAGATCTGGTGATCCAGGGATACTTTCCGATTGCCGTTTGGAGTCAGGAAGAAATCACCCCCCCCCCCCTTTATAGCTGGTCTTATTGCCTTCCTCTGGATCAACTGTTAGGTAGGGTTCTAAAAAAAAAAAAGAGAGTGAATAGATTAGACCTGATGGAAGTATGAAGGTAGTCCTGGGATCAACCAACCCCCTGGATTTCATGTTATCTGTCTCTCTGTCTGTAACTGTCTGTCTGTCTGTCTTTCTACGGCAGTAGGAGAAAGTCCTTGGGTGTGTACATGCACTGGACTCAGTGATCCAGGACCTGTATGATGGGAACTTGCTCTGTGTTTACTGGCGCCTGGTTCATTATCTTCCTTTGCATGCTGAAGGGCATTCATAGATTGGTAAGGTAAGAAATCTACCAACTACCCATGTTCTACACCCCCTGTAAAACACCTCAGGTGAATGTCTAGAGTAGACATGTTGGAATCTACTGTAATGGTCAATCTTCAGTGGACAAAACGTTTGTTGGGTATTTAGACTTGTTCCACTTTAAGGCAGTTTAATAACAGGTTTCCCATTACTGCCATTATATCTGCCTTAAGGACAGTACCACAAAAAGGGAGATAAGGCATGGATGTTGGACATTGGGATGGTCTCCGTCCCTCACTGGACTCCAGTAAGATGTAGGAGATGAAGTTCAGATTTCCACCTAATTACCATCTGTTTACAGTTGTCTATTTTACAGACACGTTCCCTATTTGTCATTATTGTTCTCATCATTAGAGGTGGTAACACTGGAAGGGTCCATAGATGGGTGTGAGGTTCTACCTGACAGCCACTGGTAAAGACTACAGAGTGCCCATGTAAGCAATTCTCAGCTTGTAAGTACTCACATTATAAGTACTCCATGAGTACCTCCTACACATCATATAATATTGGATATGTTATGCATAAACCCCGTCTTGCTCTCCAGGTATGGAACGATGCAGCATCCAGATCTTCTACTCCCTTGGATTGGATTTGGTGGGCTACTTTCCATGGCCTTAAACAATAAGTCTGATAACAATGTGATACGGTGGGTGTTTTCGTGGACAGTATATGCATGATCCTGTCTATCATTTTTCAAGGATCGGGCTACACACAGTCCTGAGCGCTCCCCCTATGCACAGCATATACACAGCATAGGGAGACGCTCAGGACTCTGCATTTCCCTTGGCTGCGGCGCCAACTCCCCTATAGGGAGTCTACTGCGGCGGGAGGGAAAAAGCAATCCGGATCCGACAGTATCGGGGCTTTATCGGTACTGTGTGTAACCAGACTTTAGTCTAAATTCCAATAAAATCATCAAGGAATTGACCAAAAGTTAGAAAATATAATGGCCAAGTAGGAATAGAAATTAAGGTAAATTTGAGAATTTTCCAGTTGCCAGTATTGTGTAAATTGTTTAATGTTTAGAAAGTAAACTCCCCAATTGTTTGCCCCTACGGGGACACTTTGGTCATTGCTATTGGAAACTGTTCGACCAGCTTTTTCGCTGGGTTTGCAATTTTCTCCATTCTGGGTCAATTTCGTGGAAGAAGGGCGTGCCCATAGGTCAGGTGGCAGATTCCGGTAAGACATCTTTTTTATTAAACAAGTGCACTCTCTTTAATGCCCATATCTCTTACCTGTGTCCAATAAGGGTCCTGAATCATTCACTAGGGTCAGTTTGAGGAGGGGGGAATCGACGGTCAGACTGGCCCACCAGAAACCAATATGGCCCCACATCCAATTAACCCATAAAAACATGGAAATGTTCAAATGTAGATACTGAGACGAAGGGACAGTAAGAAATATTAGTATACATAAAAAGCGAATAAGGACAAAAAATGTTGGACTGGGTCCTTTAATGCTTTTCTGGTGGGCTCCTGGTCTTATATTTCCTGGTGGGCCCCAATCTTCAGTACCTCACTGATCCTAATGTTCCTTTCGTTGTGTGCCTTATCCTTATAGGCCCGGGACTGGCTTTTTGTCGCTTACCCAGATGCCCTTGCTCTTCTTCCAGGCTCTGTGTTTTGTTCAATCCCCTTTTCCTGATGTGTTATCTTGGGAGTGGATCCTCCTATGAAAGACTGGTCTTTGTTTTGATTATAATGGACTCTATCAAGAGTCAATACACATGCCTGGGTGTTTTTGCTGTGCGTTATGTTGTGTGAATACCCCTTAGGGGATAATTGTTGTAAAGGGGCTATTGGTCACAAACTGACATATAACTCTACATGTTGGCTATTACCAGAATTACTCTACCCCATAGTGCCTTCTCCTATGTCTGGTTCTCTCTTTTGCCCACAGTTCGGGAACAGGCTGTGCATATGAGCTGCCCTACCTGTGAGACTGGAGGTGGAAGACCATCTTCTGGGATCTCTCTTGCTTTGTGCTTTGCTAGCTTTGTGTTTTATACTACTGCAGCTTCTCCTTATTACTGATGTAAGGTGGGGGTTATTGGGGCAGGGGATTTTACAACCTTTCTGTCTGTTACCAGGACAGTGTTCCTATAGGAAGGACAATAGGGACACTAAATACCATGAGTATCTTTAATTCACTGAAGGAGTAGGGGAGTTTAATCCTACCTACCTGTGCGCATCTTTCACTATAGACACCACACACATGCCACCAATTAGCTGTTAGAAACGAGATGCCCCTGGCATTTACTTAAGAATGGCTTACTGTCCCTTTAATAAACCTGATTGCAGTGTGGGGGCTCTAAACCATAAAGTGTAGCCCTTGTACCCCCTGTTACATTGTCATTCTCCTTATACCAACAGGGAGGAATCTACTGGTTCACCCTGACTCCTACAGCACCAGCTTTGGTCTTATCATCATCACCTCTTTATGTGTATATCGGTATCGCTTTCTTCTACAGTAAGTCTGTTTATTAATCCTCATACTGACTGTCTAAAAGAAACAATATGGCCGCTCCCAAATATGCATACACAAGGAATATAATCTTGTAGAGGGAAGTAAATCTTGTTTCTTATCCCAGTAGAAAGTAATCAGTTGATACCATACCAGTACAATTCCTCCAAATACCTGGGGTATCTATTGATTATCAGTGAGCAGTATAACCAGGTTATAATCCATTGTATTATCAGTGAGCGGTATAACCAGCGGTTATAATATCATTGTATTATCAGTGAGCGGTATAACAGCGGTTATAATATCTATTGTATTATCAGTGAGCGGTATAACCAGCGGTTATAATATCTATTGTATTATCAGTGAGCGGTGTAAACCACGGTACAATATCCATTGTATTATCAGTGAGCGGTATAAACCAGCGGTTATAATATCTATTGTATTATCAGTGAGCGTATAACCAGCGGTTATAATATCTATTGTATTATCAGTGAGCGGTTATAACCAGCGGTTATATATCTATTGTATTATCAGTGAGCGTATAAACCAGCAGTTATAATATTATCGTATTTTAATCAGTGAGCGGTAAAAACAGCAGGTTATATATCTATTGTATTATCAGTGAGCGGTATAACCAGCGGTTATAATATCTATGTATTATAGTGAGCGGTATAACCACGCGGTTATAATATCTATGTATTATCAGTGAGCGGTATAACCAGCGGTTTTAATATCTATTGTATATCAGTGAGGGTATAACCAGCGGTATATATATTGTATTATCAGTGAGCGGTTAAACCAGCGGTATTTAATATCTATTGTATTATCAGTGAGCGGTATAACACGGTTATAATATCTTGATTATCAGTGAGCGGTATAACCAGCGGTTATAAATCTATTGTATTATCAGTGAGCGGTTAACCAGCAGTTATAAATCCATTGTATTATCAGTGAGCGGTATAACCAGCGGTTAAATATCCATTGTATTATCAGTGAGCGAGTTATAAACAGCGGTTATAATATCTATTGTATTATCAGTGAGCGTGTATAACCAGAGGTTATAATATCCATTGTATTATCAGTGAGCGGTATAACCAGCGGTTATAATATCCATTGTATTATCAGTGAGCAGTATAACCAGCGGTTATAATATCTATTGTATTATCAGTGAGCGGTATAACCAACGGTTATAATATCTATTGTATTATCAGTGAGCGTAAAACCAGCGGTTATTAATATATTGTATTATCAGTGAGCGGTATAACCAGCGTTATAATATCTATTTATTATCAGTGAGCAGTATAACCAGCGGTTATATAATCTATTGTATTATCAGTGAGCGGTTATACTATAACCAGCGTTATAATATCTATTGTATTATCAGTGAGCGGTATAACCAGCGGTTATAAATCTATTGTATTATCTGTGAGCATAAACCAGCGGTTATAATATCTTGTATATCAGTGAGCGGTATAACCAGCAGTTATAATATCTATTGTATTATCAGTGAGCAGTATAACCAGCGGTATAATATCTATGTATATCAGTGAGCCCTATAACCAGCAGTTATAATATCATTGTATTATCAGTGAGCAGTATAACCAGCGGTTATAATATCCATTGTATTATCAGTGCGGTATAACCAGCAGTTATAATATCTATTGTATTATCAGTGAGCAGTATAACCAGCGGTTATAATATCCATTGTATTATCAGTGAGCGGTATAACCAGCAGTTATAATATCTATTGTATTATCAGTGAGCAGTATAAACCAACGGTTATAATATCTATTGTATTATCAGTGAGCCCTATAACCAGCAGTTATAATATCATTGTATTATCAGTGAGCGTATAAACAGCAGTATATACTACTAGTATTATCAGTGAGCGGTATAACCACGGTTTATAATATCCATTGTATTATCAGTGAGCGGTAAACCAGCGGTTAATATCTATGTATTATCAGTGAGCCGTATAACCAGCGGTTTATAATATCTATTGTTTATCAGTGAGCCGTTATAACCAGCGGTTATAATATCTATCGTATTATCAGTGAGCGGTAAACCAGCGGTTATATCTATTGTATTATCAGTGAGCCCTATAAACAGCAGTATAATATCTATTGTATTATCAGTGAGCCGTATAAACCAGCAGTTAAATATCTATCGTATTATCAGTGGCGGTATAACAGCAGTTTATAATAATCTATCGTATTATCAGTGAGCGGTATAACCAGCGGTATATATATCTATGTATTACAGTGAGGTGGTATAACCAGCGGTATAATATCTATGATTATCAGTGAGCGGTCTAACCAGCGGTTATAATATCTATTGTATTATCAGTGAGCGGTATAACCAGCAGGTATAATATCTATTGTATTATCAGTGAGCGTATAACCGCAGTTATAATATCTATGTATTATCAGTGAGCGGTATAACCAGCAGTTATAATATCCATTGTATTATTAGTGAGTTGTATAACCAGCAGTTATAATATCTATTGTATTATCAGTGTGCAGTATAATCAGCGGTTATAATATCCATTGTATTATAGTGAGCGGTATACAAGCGTTTATAATATCTATTGTATTATAGTGAGTGGTATAACCAGCAGTTATTATTCTATTGTATTATCCGTGTGCAGTATAATCAGCGTTATAATATCATGTATTATTAGTGAGCAGTATAACCAGCGGTTATAATAATCTTGTATTATCAGTGAGCGGTATAACCAGGTATAATATATTTGATTTCAGTGTGCAGTATAATCAGCAGTATAAATCCATTGTATATTAGTGAGCGGTATAACCAGCGGTTATAATAGATATTGTATTATCAGTGAGGATGTATGGTATACCAGCGTATATAATACCATTGATATTAGTGTTGCAGTATAATCAGCGGTTATAATATCTATTGTTTATCAGTGAGCGGATAACCAGTGGTTATAATATCCATTGTATTATTAGGGAGCGGTATAACCAGCGGTATAATATCCATTGTATTATCAGTGTGCAGTATAATCAGCAGTATAATATCTATTGTTATTCAGTGAGCGGTATAACCAGTGGTTATAG